>JAKLNL010000050.1:0-146770 GCA_022814505.1 Talaromyces liani
ACATAACACACATATTAATATGGCGTAACTCATGTTACAACCCGCCAAATTTGACCCCCATATAACCCCTAGTTATATGGTATAGTTCGAAGTACTAACTTGTATGCTTGTAACTATTATACTTCACGATCGACATAATGTGCATACTTCTACTTTCGTTACTTCAAAATATAACGTGACGTCTTGTACGCCATACCAAGGACTATTAGAATTTGAATTTCAAGGCGATCTATTTTGTACCTGTATTTCTTTACATGAGGTTATATATACCTGGACTACATATGTAGTTGGTCGTTTCTTCTACCCATCTACCTAATTCTAAGGATCTCGCGCAAAGTTTTGCTACCTCGGTATCAACAACCGCACCCGCATTTATTGATAAGCATCCTTAACATAAGGCCATCCTATCCCAAGGTTTGGTCATGTATTTCACCACCCTTGCACTGCCAGCTTTGATGGCAGCCTGCACTATAGCCCCAAGCATTGTTGCTGGTATGCCAATAGCGAAAGCTGTGGTAGAGCCTGATATTGTTACCTCATCCGAGGCTGTTGATGGTAGGTATTCGTACTCCATAATTTGAATGTCGATGTATAGGTGACGCTAATACTTCGGGCAGCGAATTTGGTGAATCGAGCAACGGGCATGAATGCCTTGGAAAGACGTGCCAGTTCCCTCACAGTCCCAAAATACTTCCATGATACCTTAAGCAGTAACGGATTGGATCGAATTAAGCCCGAAATATGGTCATTGGGACACTTGGGAGGAAGCAGTACAAAGGTCTTGGGCAAATGCATCGACAGCCTTCGAGCCGGCAAAGCGAAACTGATTGAGAAGATAAACAACGACATTATGATATTGGAACAATTAGAAGCCTAAGTTTCAAGTATTGATTTGCGAGCGGCCTACCTTGCACAGCGTGGCACCTAGCAGTCAAGTCATATTCTAGTGATGTGACTATCTTGTTTGATCGCTATATCTGTATTTCTGTTTAATATTTTTGCAAACTTATCCTCTAGAGCGGAGAATGAGAGAGTTGCAGTTTGCCATGCAAGATAAGAATAGCAGAAAAGTCCTCGTGCGTTAAAATTATACCCCAAAGACTAGGCAAGAAACATAGGTCAACCAATAAGCAAAATTTTGTGGCAATATTGCCAAATACATGTGTATCCTCATGAGTTATGTAGCATCAAGTATGTGGCTAGGAATACCAGTGATAGTGGGAATGACTGACTGTAATTCTTCTTTAGAAAAATCAACATCAACGATTGTATCTGCAAATTGCCGTTTCCTTCTCTAGTGATAGGTCGGGGAACGGGTTTTAGAAGGACCATATGTATAATCATTGAGCCAAATTGTGAGCTATGGATTCGAGATATTTGCATCTTATCTTCTGGTCATCGGGGACAGCGATCATCCTCGTATCTCCCGTCTGAATAAACATTTGTTTGTATCCATCACCCCACGGTTGCCATTCGGGACTGCCGGCTGCTCGGTATGTATTTGGATTATATGAGCGAATAAAACTGGTCCAGTATTGTTGCATTAACGCCACGATTTCCCCGTTACTTGTGGAATATGATGCCGGCGGTTTCGCACTAACATACTGCGGTCCCCAAATTGCGTTCACCTCAATAGTGTGCGTCGTACCATACCCAGACGTGATAGAGTCCGAGTCAAGAACCGCATAATGGTAGCCCCAATTGCTGTTTGTAGTAGCGCAGTCACTATTATAAGCTGATGAGATATATATGGCCGGGCAGATGTAGCGGATCTCGCCATAAGCGTCTGAGACCCCTTGCCAGTATTTCCCAGTGCCGTCATATACTGGATTATCAGGCTTCGACATATACATAGAGTTGACTTTATCTAACTGGACTTTTTGGATGGTTGGGAAATTAGCTTGGATGAATTGATCGGCTTGATCAATAGTTGAAGTGTGATGCGGAGTGAAGATAGTGCCCTCATTCGAGTCAAATCCAAAAATGACCGGAATCTTGATGAATTTGCCTTGACCAAAAAGGCGATATGTATGATCTGAGACCAGGTTTCTATCAATCGTGGGACGGTACAAATAGACCGGCGGCAAAGATGCATTCGGGAACGGTATATTGTAGTTTTCCTTCTGCAAAGTGTCGATGTCCAAATTGCGGAGGCATCCGAAAGTATCTTTACTTGCTGCGCAACCAGTGCGAATAGTCAGGTTATCATAGACAAATTCACTCTCTTCAACCGTTGCAAGTGCACCAAGTGATGGAGATTCAACAGCTGCGGCATGAAAAAGGTTGGTTAGCTTGCCACTTCCCCCATAGGAGCTGAGCAGCAAGGTAATTGCGTCTCCGCCAGCACTGTCGCCTCCTATAGTGACATGGCTGGGATCGCCGCCGAACTCCAAAAATACATGTTAGCGACGTTGCTGCTGCACAGTGTATAAAATCGAAGATGAAAACTGGAAACAAGACTGGGGTTCGTGGACTTACAGTGGCTATGTGTTTCTGAACCCATTCTAGTGCTTGGATTATATCTTTAAGTCCATTATTCAAAGAACCTCTTCTTTGAACCTCCTCAGAGGCCAGAAAGCCGTATGGTCCTACCCGATAATTGATTGTCACGACGACAATATTGTGTCCAGAAGCGTTGATCAGGCCAGTGCCATCGTAGTTGGCATTGGCGATAGAGTTATACCCCCCACCCGGTATCCAGACAAAAACAGGAAGTTTTGATGCTTGAGTCGGCGCATATACGTCCAAGAATAAACAATCCTCGGACTGACCATGTGGAATAGGATAAGTGCCTGTTGCAATGCAGATCGGCCCGTGCTATATCATATGTCAGTTCAACAAAATAAAAGCGAGAGTTTTAGAGTAGTCGATGAACAACATACAGCTGTGGCATCTTGAACATCTTTTGTCACTGGTGGATCTTGTGGTCCTGCAAAACGCAGCTCGCCTACTGGAGCTGCAGCAAAGCGTATGCCTTTCCAGAATGACACTCCATCGCCCTGGTCATAACCGCGGTAGCTGGCGTAATCGAGCTGTTTGACATTGCCTGCAGCAGATGTACCCATCACAAACAGGAGGATGATGTCCTTAAGGTGCCACCTCATAGTAATACTAGGATAGCAATTTGATGTCTGTTCTGAAGAATTTGCGGGATTGTCTGATCTGTTCAAATTTTGTCCTTGCTTATATTTCTATGCCCCAACAATACATCCGGTCGTACGAAACTAACATAGAAAAAGATAAAACGTGCAAAAAAAGATTGAAATGAGACAGATTTGAATGGAAGAGGTTTTGTCCTGCTGAGTTGGGGCCTGTTGGTAGGATTTTCCTTATTGGATACTATGAATTCCATTTAAGGGAGATTCGTTACCTTAAATTTTTCCACTCATATACTCTATCAGATTCCTGGGAGTGAAAATTGTCAGTTTTTCTAATTTTCTGGGGGAGTTGTGTGTGTGTAGCCAACAAAGTCGAGGGACAATGACAGGTTCGAAATTACGTTGCGTTATCGTCTATACCTATACATTCCACTAGTCATAACATGTTAGAGCCAACAAAATCGAAAGCACGTACAAACAACGACACTGTTAGCATACGGTAAAATTGAGCATTATAGTTTCTTACATGCTACCACATTTTTAGGTGAATAGCTAGCCTGGCTTGCATACTGTACCTAAACAGAACGATCCGGCAGATATTCCTTCAAAAGTAACTATTACGTCTCCAATCGCGCTATCCAGCTATAACCCAGTAGATCTTGTGTACAGTAAAGAAAGCGGTAGTAATATCAAACTCGATGATGATAAAAGGATTTTTGCATGCAGCTTAGTGGTTGGCTTCGAGTATTCGTCTTTCTATCCTGTTATGTTAGACTACCCCTAACATAAATATTACCACAGGCCACCCCTGGTGCTGCCACTAAATCTCAGTCAAAGCTCAACAGTATAATCGAAATGTCATCCTACAGTGGAATACAAAACACAGCCATTACCGGCCTTTTCCTGAGTACCATAGCTCTTTTCATTCGACTCCTTGTCAAATGGGTCAGCGTACCAGGGACTACCGCCGATGACTGTGAGCATCCATCTGTTCCCATAAACTGGTTCAATCAATTGACAATGAATAGACAGTGTGGTTCTGGCCTGGGTAGGTTTCTTCGGGGAGATCCGAATTTACGATCATGCCACTGATCCTGTTAGCTATTTTCGTTCATCACCCAGATCACTATTCTCTGTACCATACCCAACCCACTAAGATGGATGAGTACTTATGTCCTACAGATGGTCTTGATCACGGCGGACTGGGGATCCATATCGCTCTCCTTGACCTGTCCACGATCGAGTCGTACGAAAAGGTGATTCGAATCTGAATGATTCTAGGCGCTGGCTGACGAAAATAACAGTGTATGCTATTGGCAGCATGCGCGTTTGTCATGACAGCTACCGCGACCCGAATCTCCCACTTGTTGATGTTTCGCCGTCTCCTTTCGCCAGTGCCCTCTTCACCCTTGGCAGTGAGCTTGTGGGTGGTAGGCACACTATTGACCAAGGCATCGCTAGTCATCCTGGGTTGTTTGATCTTTGCATGCCAACCGATTGCAAAAGCCTGGCATGTAGCCCAACCCGGGTCCTGTATCGACCGCACAGCTATCTATATCACTATCGCAGTGGTCAATATTATCTCAGATATAGGATTGACTATCCTGGCTGTCCTGATCGTTTTACCATTGCATCTATCTCCTTCCCAAAAGTCACACGTCTTTGGGATGATGATTATCGGAACTATGTAAGTCCTGCTGGCCCTGGAACTTTGTAAACCCAGAACCAACAAGAAGCAGCACGATGATCATCAGTGCAATACGCCTGAAAGTGACGGTCCCCTTGCTTCATTCTGACGATCCGACGTTCATGATGGCTCCGGTTGCCTTGGTTGTGTAGGTCTCAAACGCCAGCACCATTGATAAGCGCTAACCAAATGACTAGTTCGTTAGAGGCCAACTTTGCCATAGCCACAGCGTGCCTTCCGTCTATTCGACGAGGCTTTCAGCTTTTAGTGGCGGGTAGCCATAATGAGACGAGACTTAGAGCTTAGCCTATTAAATCTGGCTGCTGTTCAAAGAAGACCATCGTTCTAAGTAGATTGCTACATAGCCATGGTGGAACTCAAATGGCACTTGTATATAGTAGATGACCGCATTGCCAGTAGAGCTATGTATATAAGCATTTAGATACTCCTCAGCATCTATACAACCATATCTCCATACCGTTAAGTCACATTTACGACACCGTCAGATGGCAAAGTATTATAAACCCCCAATCTGATTTCCCGCCCCTCGTTCCCAATGAAGACTCTTCTCCAAAATTAATTCCTTGATAAAGGTGTTGGGGTGAGAAAGATTACCATGTCTTCGCGTTAACCATCAGCGAAGCAACAGTCGAACACGCTGCCTTTACGGAATGGTCGCGGACTGAAAATATTGAGCAAGCCGCCGCGTTGAGTCGACTATAAAAGCACAGCAGCATTCAATGGGGCTGACATTTTCATCAGCGTGTGATGAAATAAGCTGTCCATATATAGGTAATCTGGGAATCTCGACATCCAGAGTGAAACTGAAGCTTCGGGGCTGAAGCATCTAAAATATTCGGCTTAAATCATACACCATTCAACGCTGCGACACTGGCCTCCGTGAAAGATTCTCAGCTATAAAAAACAATAAAATTTATATTTTTGATATCATAGTATATTTAACCTTCTAGGCTAATTATATGCAGTATGGCTTTATCATTAAGTAGATGCTACAAAAGACCGAACGCTAGAAACTCTAGATTACTACTTGGAGCTTCCGAAACCGGAACCGACAAGCGAGCAAACACAGTTCAGAATCATGAATAGATCACCAGTATATGATTTGATAACTACTAGCGAGCTTGAACTAGCTTGCGAAAGATGTACATATTTCGTCATTTATCGGGGTTGGCGGCGGTTGTAAAAGTGGTAATGCTAATGAAAGATTCAAATGCTTCAGATGTCAAGGCATTATTAGAAACTGTACTTTGTGAAATGGTTGAGAAAGGTTTGTGGGAAATCAACCAGACCACCGTTATTAAGAACTCCTTACGGCAGTATGGTACAAAACCGGAATGGTAAAATCATCGATGAGAATTCGTCAGATGCTGGCTTTTCTTTTCCTACATATCCCTAGCTGACGATGAGTATTGCGAGATGTAGAACGAGTAAAGAAGCGGCCACAGTCCTGGCACTGATGTCTTTTCGCATTTCCTCCCTTTTCTCGGAGATGTCGGCGATAATTGCCCATGGATGAGAATCTTCGACCATCACAATTATGATTCCAGCATCTGATCTCTGACTCGTCTGATTTATCTTTCGCACGTGACTGTTGTTCGTGTTGCTTTGGTTGCTGCTGCCTTCGAACAGAATCCGTACTGCTTGGCGATGTATACGACGTTGGTATTTGGCTAGAATATGAAGCCATTGATAGAGGCAGCCAATAGCTCGTGGTGTTTAATTGCTGGATCTCTGGCGATAATGATGGCCAGACCAAAGAATCAGGTGGCGTATATAAGGTCAGGGGTTGTTGCGTATCGGTACAAAATATGGCATCAGGATGGAATCCCATATCAGTACTCGTACCTCGCCCACAATTCACCATTTCGAGCGTATGGACGTTGTCTAAACTCCATGGTTCACTGCGAATTTCTTCTGCTCGTCCAGCATCTCGTACATATAGAATGTCCATTGCAATGTGCGTCTATGTTTAGAAAAGTGATAATAAACATCAGTATAGTAAGAGGGTAAAGCAGAGCGTAAAGCAAACCAGACAGTATCGCATCAGTTTAACCAGGTGCTCGGTGTTTATCATATGAAAAAGCCCCAAAAACCGAAATACGTCATCTGTCAGAACGAGCAAAATATCCTGTGGCACTATGTAGAAGCTAGTATTATACGAATAACTAGATTCTATCTGTTGGTGTGATGGGGCAAACAATTGGCTGTATATTCAATTTCCCAGCGACATCTCCAAGTTGTAAGAGTTGTAGGTTAACATTAGTTATATGATTCGAACCTTGTTGAAATCCAAACCGCCTGCTTATGATGACCTATTTCGTTGCTTCTACCGGCTTTTCTTCCCAAAGCATAATATTCTGTTATTTGCGGCGGCCTTCTAGTAATCTCCTCGTCAAAGTGCGCTTCAATCCCAGAATAAGGCAATGAGGTATACTGATTGGAGGCGGAAATATTTTACTAGGCATTCATAGTAGTATAGATCGTTCTATAGAGTATGATACACCCCTAATCTGAAACGGCCTTCATGTATCTTACATTTGTTTTATTGTAATCCAGCGCCATTTCCATGGTGTTCCTGTCTTGGGCTATTAAGAGTGTATGTTAATGTTG
The DNA here is from genome assembly GCA_022814505.1 of Talaromyces liani. Lineage (NCBI taxonomy): Eukaryota > Fungi > Ascomycota > Eurotiomycetes > Eurotiales > Trichocomaceae > Talaromyces > Talaromyces liani. The sequence continues at coordinate 7,417 of JAKLNL010000050.1, forward strand.
GTTCCTACTGTAAAGTTTACAAGAGTAACTGTTACTTGAGTAATATTAGGCAGAAATATATCCACAGTCGGCAAGATTAAATGAATAGTGTGTTGAAAGACGAAGAAGGTTTTATATTTGACTGTACGATGGGGGAGAAAAAAGTTTCCGGTACATCCGATTTCAATTGAACCACTGATGCTGGTTTGCTGGCTGGTGTTGATAGACGATACACTGGCAGCAAGAATACGAGATCTTCTGGGGGAGGTGTGGGAATACCAATATCAGTTGACAATGTGGATTAATTAACTGGTCGAGACACCTCGAATCAACATAAGGCAGATTTTGAAGTAGAAATTTGTTGCAGCGGAGGCTGAGCATGCATTAGATAGAGAGAACTAGATAGATCGACTATGCCACGAGGTACCAGCACCTATGGGATCAATAAAATACCCCGAAATATGCGCTTCCTGCAGCTGGAACTAGGTATCCCTGTCCTCATGCAAGGTCACGCCTCCGAACAGTGTCCTTCTGACACAGGCGAACCGTTCGCGCGATAGTTCGTGACCAAAATATCTGACAGACCTCGGTGCTTCCGTATGCAGTTTTCTAACCTCATGAGGAAAAAGCTTGTCAACAAGTCCAACGTCCATGCCTGGATACTTCCGGGTTACCCTAGGATTCCTTAGTGCGTGAATTGGCCTAAAACACTGTGCCGCAATTGCGCCCTCCCCTTGATTTCAGATGCAATATTCGCCGTAGTCTCCACTAGCTGGCATCATTCCAAACAGCGCCGCATTCGTTTCTTTATTTAGCTGATAAGATTTTTACAATTACATAATGAGAGTAAATCTCAAGCGACTTAGTTTAGCAAATATAAGGTCATCTCGAAAGTGTGAAGCGCAATAGAGATCATTCCAGAATATACATTTGGTATTATCAAAAGTTCAAAACCCTGCACATCTCTCAACGCGTTACAAAACAGAAACTTCTAGTTTTCCTAATCCCAAGAACTACATTCATTCAGTGATTCTCGCTAATGCGAATGCCGCGCAGTAGTCCTGCTACGAGTAACAATGAAAGGAGAGAGACACGTTTTGAGGATATATCACCCATAATTCAACTCATCGATAGGAAGGGAGCATTTTACAGTACGTCGTAATATTCCATATCATTGAATCTACTTCATGGCCTTCATGTCACCGTATAGAGAAATTGCCACCGCCCTCTAAGTGGGCGTACAACTGCATCGCTAGAGTTGAATATAAGAAGTCCTGTCATTAACTCCTGGATTGCATTTAAAAACGATTGGTCAATTGCAAGGTATTCTCCTGTCTATTCATGATTGTCTTTGGCCCATTCACATTGAGAATGCTCTAGCTGAACTGTAACTTGCCGCTCGGTATATGTTTGTGACGCTCCTAACTCCTGTAGCTGTAGCGATTGTCAGTTGACAACATCTTTCATACCTAGTTAAGGACACATCAAAGAGGTAACCCTTTACCTTCGTTGCAATGAGAGCAAATTTCTTTTTTTCCCAATAATCATGGGCCTCATGAAGCAGCTTAATCTATAGAGCTGATGTTAGAGCCAAAGAATGAGTGATAACCGGAAGCAGCACACCTACATCTGAATCTCTCCATGCCCCTGCCCTTTTCCGTCGGCGTAGCATGCGCATCTGAAGACTCGCATTGCTCAAAACCTTTCCAAATCGCTGGAAAAATAACTTGGAGATGTCCTTCCAAGGTACATTCTGGACTCGAAGGTTGTGAATAAAACTGTTCTCCTCCTCCTTATGTAGAACTGATTTGCGTCTTATTTGGTCATGTGTTGCTTGCCGCCTGGGTTTATTCGTTTTGGGTTGAGGCTGTATGCGCTTGGCAGCTATGTTGATATTTTGATTCTTTGGCGGGAGTAGGCAAGGGGAGAAGCGCCCAGGGTCCAATATGTCGTCGCCGAGTATAATCGTGCGCTCTAGCTCAAAACCAACATTTGGATCCGGACTTAAATCAGGTAGCACAAATGGTGCATGATACGTGTTGACCCTGCTTGATCCATACTGTATGCCGTTTCCTAACGAACTTTGATCACCGTGGCCGTAATCCGAGCCCTGCCGAGTCTGCGGATACTGACCTTCAGTACCTTCGAAACCCATCAATGGGTCATGCTGTGCCATCGGATTGATATCTGTGACACTGTTGTTGTGTTGCTAGCAGCAAAGATTAGAGCGCATCCATGCGATAATGATAATCGTAGGGCTGAACATACGAATTGGGTACTATGGTTCCAGAGATCTCCTACTATGTCCATCTCCCCGAAGTTTTCAAAATGAGTCGTCATGATTGTACTTGATGAAGGGATATCGATAGTGAAAATAAGTATAGGTTAGCACATTGAAACAGACTCGTACGGAATCTTGCGCGCTTGAACCAGGGGTTTTTGTACCTCTTAAGATTCGCTTCGCCTGAACTAAGAAATTGTACATGACGTGTGGAACCCAGATCACAAATATTTACCGCCATCGCACCATTGTCTCAAAAAATCCCTGACACTGCACTATGGATCATATACCCATGTCAGGGACCACTTAGAACCCATTCGTATGCCGCCCCTGACGCTTGATAGTCATATTTTGAATTCTTGTTGGGGAATCATGACTATACGTTTCGACTCAAGGCCGCATATACTTTCTAAAGATGCTCGGTGTATGAGACCGGATGCTCTTGGCCTGATAAATCGGAATTGGAGCTATGGATTGTATAATATAAATGGACGGTTTAAAGAATATACGGCGTTCACCCACCTATGGATAAAATTTAAGCGCCTAGGTTGACAGAACGGATTACGGCTGCGGCTCCAAGGCTGGTCAAACGCCGCGATATGCCATGTGGGCACTCGGGGAGAGACTCTAACATGGGTTAAAGAAACGAAGGTCGATCGGCAACGTAACGGTCGGTATTAACGTAACGGAGGTTATAAACGTAACGGAGGTTATAGTGACAGTTAACTAAGAAGCAGAGCTTGTGGGCTTCAGCCCCCATTTCTGATCTTACGGTGTTTATCTCAGCATTTCCTTATGTTTACATTACAAACTACTTTTAGCCGTAGTCCGTGCTGTGAAATAAACAGGATCTTAAAGTGAACAGGCAAAATTGATTGGTTGAGGAAGTCGCACAGCTGGTGGCTTCCTCCGTACCCTGCATTTGTTCCTTGATATCGTACATACCTTTCAGGATTATAGATGTTACGTTGAGTCCGTGATCTTTCCATTCCAAATTCTACGCTCTTACTTAGGATCGCGGCTACTACCGGTATGGCACCCTTGATCCCTTATAGTTGCCGGAGATGTCAGCGTGCCTGATTGCCTCGAGTTGATATTGCAATCGATGACTGCTGGAAAATACGGTAACACGGGTGTATACATAAATTTGTATGTGAACGAATCTTAGAGATTGCTTTGAGGCGAGAATGTTAGTAGTTGTCCATCTCTTCGTTTTCTTGAGTCTATACTGGGCTTTTGACGTGTAAGCGAGTACCGACGATGCACTAGTATCCCAATCAGCTACTAAGGCGTACTTGAGAATAACGAGAATAGATGTAGATCTTAATTTGCATCAAAATTACAAACCCTTGGAGCCTACTCGAGTAGCATAACCGACAATACCGACGGACGGCGCTTCCAACAGATGCCTTGCAAATACTCCCATTGATAGGGTAATTCTTTATGCAATTTTGACTAAACTACCCTCTTTATTGATAGTTCACTGATTTTCCTGACTAGGAGCCTTTGACCACGCCGTATCTTTCAAGGCACATTGACTTGAACGACCGCCAGGGTATGATGGACCATTGGAGCGGAGCGGTCGAAACACACGAGGGTTTCGAGACAAGCATTTCAGATAAAAGGACAGCAATAACAGCAACGATGAAACGAAACAATGGAAAGCAGCCATGGAAGGCAACGATGGAAACACCAACTCGACTCCCTAGATAATAATCCTAACTAGATGAAACGAACCGTACTGTATGTAACTACCGTAAGTTAAGAGGAGAGTAGGCATCAAAATACCAAAATTACTTAAGTAAGCTCCACCTTCTTGTAACTCGGAGGAAGTGCCTAATAACTTGGAGACACTAACACATAGCGATATCAATCTCAGCAGAAAAGCGTTCACTTTCAAACAGCCAAATCCCCATACAATGGATGATACGGAAGCGGACTGGGAGAAATGGCGTCCGCCCCTCGGCCGCCATCTCCCTCACCCTCTGGTTCCTTCATTCCCCGTACCTATCGACGCCTCTTCCAAGTCACCTGCTACGGTCTACATGATCCAACGTCATAGACGTGAAACAGCCAATTACCTTTATCTTATGAACCCCCTCTCAAGCCGCGACATTACCTTTGAGCTCCAGGATCTATCCTCACCTCATACATTTTTCTTGAAAGAACTGCACAACTTCTGCGGCAAGGCTCCCGAAATGTATGCGATTGCGGATCTGAGAGGGGGGCCGGGCTGGGAAGCAAGGCAAAGAGGTCTGTGTGGACGGCTCTACGGGGAATGGTTCACGATTGTGGAGAGCGATTCGACTCACGAAACGCGCTTTTTCGCCCGGTTTATGCAGATGAGAGACCCTATTGAGCGAGTTGTTGAGGGGGAGACTTTTCCCAGTAGTCATGAAAGGGAGCATCATGGAGAATGCACGTTGTTGCATACCTTCAAAGATTTGGTCATTATAGTCGAGGAGCAGGGCTTCATGGCCCATGCCCTACTTTTTGTTCTAGATCCTGGACTGGCGCATGGGATTAAGGAAATAGAAGGAGCAAAAGAAGATGAGGTTGGAGGACAGAAGGTGCTTAGGCTAAGAGCAGCGATGGAGGATATCATGCGTGCCGTGTTTGCGATGCAGAAGAAGCTTGCTCTGACGGACGATGGTATCACAGGATGTTATAGAGAGAATTAAATCACGGTATCGGATCGACATGGGCGTATGTAACTAATGCTTTTGCTTGTCTCACTTTTTTCTGTCATCTACATTGCCTACAAGGAACGAATTAGATCTATTATTTTCCTTTCCTTGTGTCCATAACCACTAATTTAGGTTTTAATCACGGAAGTAACTACATAGGGTGACACAGACACGACAGACAACATGGAAGCTTAATAACGCATGGCCCTCAGGGTTAGGGCTGAGTCTATCTCATGGCTTTATTCCTGTAGACTGGGTGATGTGTGCCGTATTATATGGCATTAGGGGGGAAGATTTATTGTTAAGAGACTGTGATGACTGTTCGATTTTCTTGTATCCGGCGAGGGAATCATACGGGGCTGATCTCGCATCATGCCCGATGTATGTGGTTCTGAATTATCTCTCGGTGCTCATTTTAGACGAGCGAGAGACTGAGAGGAACCTATTGGAAGATTATCATCTCAATATACCTCGGTAGGCAGCTCTGTCCTACTCTGCTTTTGTGACAACATGTATGTAGTTCCATTTTCTAAACCTCGCTGAACGTTGAAAACTATATAAATTGTCGAAAGCATGTTAAGATGCCCTAAAAGAAAGATACCAGGTACAAAAGAAATTCTCAACAGTAAACATGAAACAAATTTGCAAATCAAGACGTGCTATCTCAGTTTTCTAATTCCGAGTTGGACTGTCAGGTTGTCTCATTTTATCGAGTATTGTAACTGAGATGACATTTGTACCTGCCATCTACGTGCAATGCGACGAGCTGCGTCTCACCATTCCTGTAATTTGCGGCGCTTTTCTTGAGGTTTTTAGCTTCCTCTCTGTGTATCCGTATCCCCCTTTCCGTATGGGCTTGAGGATATTTATGATCAAAGCCTGCTCGAGCCTGTGAAGCCCTGATAAGGGAACTTTAGTCTCAGATGGTTCAATCAGATGGTAGAGACTTTCTTACTCGTTGGCTGCAATCCGACCAGCAATCGCGTAGGATATTCCAGCCTCTAAAGTTGCACCGTGGGCTACAGTAGGCAGTTGCTTTCGACCGACCTGTGTATCCTTCACCTCCTTGACACGTGGGCGGATGATGTCATTTTTCTTTTCTAGGCGTTTATACTCTTCATATTCAGCAGACATCTGGTTCGTCCATGGAATTGGGCGTACTTCGTATGGAGTAGAGTATTGGTGTTGATGGACGGGTTGGTGGAATGTGTGAGCACGACGACAGTATTCGTTCTGAAATTCCACCTCGTCTACTCTTTTCTGAGAGTGCCATACCTCCTTTCTTTGCCGCGAACTCCAGATCTCCTCTTGAGACGGTCCCTTCTCGAAGTGCGGGCCGTAATAGCTTGCAACTGGAGCTGGAGCATAGTGACGTCCCGATTGAGGATATCGTACCTCATAAAGTGGCTCTGTCATTGACCGGGACAGGTTTTTCCTGTCACCGAGACTTTGAATATGGCTGTCTGCTTTGGGGTGTAGTGCTAACTGTCCGCTGGATCTAGGGGTTTGCTCTACCTGACGGTTTCTGCCAAAAAGACCCATAACGCCATGAGAAATCAGACAATATTGCACTGAAGAATGATCAAACGGATATGTATCAACGAGCTATAATTGCTAGGATATAGTCGTTCAGGCATCGATAAACTTCTCTTGCAAGCCTTCTTGTTTATGGCCGAGAAAACAAAGACCCCGCAGGAATAGGGAATCATTATATAGATCAACTACGACAAGTAGTAGCGCCATTTTTGTAACATTTCAAATTCCTGCATATCAACGACACTAATTTACGCGCCCGAACTAGCCTGGGACCGAAGCCATCGATATTGAAAGTTCACATCCATAAGAAGACCATTTTAGGGAATGCGAGCATACACAAGCTGAGGTACACAAAAGCGCTGGCCCTGAGGTTACCAGACTACCGCGCAGAATGGCATTATGCACAATCTATCAACAAATGGTCCATTGGGTCAGAAGGTTTGATTCCTCTAAGCGCGCGGTGTACTTGTACAGTGTAATATGTTTCAGAGATCAAGCGTTCTGTTCTTAGATTCTGCCAGGAAATTGGATTTTCGGTCCGAAGTGATGGCGATGCCTTTGAGGCTTCAACGCCCACTCTTGATTACATTCTAGTCGGTATTTACATACCCGGCACTCTGATGAACAAATTGACAGGTATTCAAGGTGATAAAATTCTTCATATGAGAAATGCAGGTCATGCCCATTTCCTCCCAGTCCAATCCGACGCTCGAGGGTCTGCCCACGGAGTTAATTATTCTCATTTTGTTCTATGTACCGGACCAAGCTTCTCTCAAGTCGATCATTTTTTTCATCCCCGGTATTTCATCAGGCATATCTTGCAATGCGACAGCCAGTACTCTGCAGCATTCTGAAGATTCAGTACTATTCTCTACTCGAACTTCCGGAGACCATCACCGCTGTACGATCCAAAGGTCTCTCATTTCTTAGTCATAAAGAAGAAGCCACTTGCTTGTTGGATATATGGCGTCGTTAAAAGGAGATCACCAGCAAGTCGTATCAATCAGGTGAATTGCATGATCTAGAGGAGACCATGAAAGTATTTCGACTTTTCCAGGAGCTGAATTACTTCCTGGAAGACTATGCACAGAACACACCTCGTCCTACATGGATTGAACCTACTCAATGGCGACAGGAAAAGCTGCCTCTTTCATTATCTCTGATTGAAAAGCGTCGCTTCATGAGAGCGTTATGCCGACTGCAGACATTCGCCAATATCTTAGGGCCCCCCGAGATGGATCTTGATTTTTCGATCAAAGACGAATGCTGGAATGACCTGTCTGACGTGGAAACTGAACATGGGGCCTATTCTCTATTCTATGGCACAATGCCACCCTGGGAATACGAGTAAATTGGGTGTGTATGGTCGTACCTGATGACCAAATACAATCCCATCTCTAAGGAAATTTCTGATGATTTGCGCAAGCTCGTGAGTGACACCGGATGCTTCCTATTCTGGCAGATTCTTCCGGAAAATCAACGCCCACCCATCGGATGCCATTTGGAGATAGTCAAACAGCTCGATTACTTCAACGGGTATTTCGATGTATTAGCGTCAATTGGGCCTAGATTCCTCTATCGCGTGCTTCATGCAGAACGCCTACTCCGGCGCAATATGGTTATGGCCAATGCAAGGTATTTACCAAATTCGATCTTTATAGGCTCCGGCCGTGGTATATCCTGGGATCACAGATTTCCTTTCATTTATCCGGCAGACCGCCACGAGGTGGTGAATTTTCGACAGCTGTGGTCCACATTACCTGAGATTGAGCAGCCTAATCTTGGATGGAAAAAGGTATGGCTACTTTCCAGTATTACGCAACAGGAAGGGCTGGAGGATGTACTATTCCATGATCGTTCGAGTGAAAAAGACTGGGATTGGGGATATGCTATATGGGACGCTGAGCGACTATGGAATGGAAGCACCTTTATTAGATGGAGAATAGCCAGCAGAGCGCTCTACATGGCCTAATCGTGGGGAATGGTGACTTTTGATTGAACTAGCACACAGTTACACAAGTCAATACCATTCAACAGAACCAAGTCTCGTCTTTACATCCTCAGTCCACTTTCTTGTATGTAAAGTATCCCTAGATACATTTAGGAACCTTTTCGCATTCACGTCAATTCTACAAAGTTCCTACGAATTAACAGTACTAAGTCATGCCGACACACAGTTATGAACACGTGAGAGTCGGATCCACTTTCCTCAGCGATTGATCAATCTATCGCTTTCATCAGCGAGACTGGCAACCACTGACAATCAAACCGTTCCGAAGCATCATCCTTGATGAAACTTAGGCGTTTGTTCCTTTCTTCTTTGCAGCAGCCTCCTTTGCAGCGATCTGAGCTTCGGTGTGGTGAGCCTCTCGCTTATCCACCCAGGAACCAAACTCGTCTTCAGTGGTATCCCAAGGACCAAATTCATCCGCCTCCTGAGGTGAAGCTTCGCGCTTGTTGTGTCCTGCTTTCTTAGCCGCTGCGGCTTTTTTGGCGGCGATTTGAGCTTCGGTGTGATGGGGATCTCTTTTGTCAACCCAGGAACCAAATTCATCCTCGGTGGTGTCCCAGGGTCCAAACTCATCGGCTTCCTGGGGTGAAGCTTCGCGCTTGTTGTTGTGTCCGGCTTTCTTAGCTGCTGCTGCCTTCTTGGCAGCAATCTGTGCTTCGGTATGATGCGCTTCTCGCTTGTGGTTTGCATTCTTCTTAGCTGCTGCTGCCTCTTTGGCGGCGATCTGGGCTTCGGTGTGGTGAGCTTCACGCTTATCGACCCATGAACCAAACTCATCAGCCTCTTGTGGTTCAGGCTCACGTTTGGAGTTTGCTGCCTTCTTTGCGGCTGCTGCTTTCTTTGCTGCGATCTGAGCTTCGGTGTGATGGGCCTCCCGCTTGTTGCTGTTTGCTTTCTTCTTAGCGGCAGCAGCCTTTTTGGCAGCGATCTGAGCTTCGGTGTGGTGGGGATCTCTCTTATCTACCCAAGATCCGAACTCGTCCTCGGTAGTATCCCAAGGGCCAAACTCGTCAGCTTCCTGGGGTTCACGTTTGTCATTTCCGGCGTCTTTGGCTTTTGCTCCCTTATGATGATTGGTGTTGGTACCATTAGTGGCAGCAGTAGTGGTATTTCCGGCACCTTTGTCTTTTGCTCCCTTATGATGATGGGTGGTAGTAGTATTAGTGGCGGCAATAGTATTATTTCCAGCACCTTTGTCTTTTGCTCCCTTATGATGATGGGTGGTCGTGGTATTATTGGCTTTCCCTTTAGCAGCGTGCTCCTTAGCAGCGATCTCAGCTTCGGTGTGATCAAGTTCGCGTTTGCCGTTCTTTGCGGCTTTTGCGGCTTTTGCCTCCTTGGCTGCAATTTGGGCTTCGGTATGGTGACGAGCCTCGACGGAGGATAGAAGTTGGACCCATCTGCTGGCTAGTGTGGAGGGAGAGCCCTGTATCAACGTGTATGAGAATATTTCTTGATAGATAATTCAGTACGACAGCACTATCTTACCACGTATTTCTTCTCCAGATCACGAGCCTCAACACCAGGTTGAAAGCCTTGAACAAGTTGACTAGAGGCCAATAGGCTCACGAAAACGACTTGAGACAAAAAGCGCATAATGAATATGGTGAACAAAGTAATAAAAAAAGGGAAACGATTGAATATGTCAAGAGAGTGGAATGAATAGAAATGCAAGAACTGACCAGCAGTTGAGCAAGAACGGACTGATATGAAATGGAGAGAAGTGATGAGTTGGATAAGATGGATAAGATAAAGCTGGAACATTTGCACCTCCATCAGTTATCTTATATAGATTTTTTACAACATTGAGGCAAAGATACATTTCAATGCTTTTCCGCGAAGCTACCATATTGCTGTCGTTATTGTTGTTGTTCCTGTCTCACAGCTTGGTATTCGAGACAACAATCAAGACGTATAATGCCGCATAGCGAAATAGCTTTCATAACAGTAGTCTTGGCTATAACCTAGTTTGAATAGCATTCAGACCGAAATGGCATAAGATAGCGATTGCAATATAGCATAGTAAGGTGTGTTATAGCTATTAGTGCGGATATGCCATCATGCAGCAGTTCGAGTTTCATCTTCCTGATAGTGCAGGTTTAAGATCAGTTACATGTTGAGTGTAAGTCCGAGATTGATATGATCTTAAGCAATGGTTGGTGAATATCGTTTGTATCAAATATTCTCCTGCTCGCATCGTGAAAATTATTGGGCACTGTGAGCGCCAGGAGGAGCGGCTCATTAGGATTAGCATGGATGCGTTGAGGACATAGTGCCAATCGCGGCTCTCAATTCGCGACAGATCTACAACTACGTATTGAGAGTTCGGGGCAGTAGTAAATCTCCCCGAGTTTACGAGGCGATTCTTGTCGCACCCTATATGGCCGGTCCACCTGCTTGTCGGGTTCTCGAACCAGGCTTGAGTCATTAGACCTCTGGTTGAATATAGAAATCAAACATTCACTTTATGTGGAAATTTACATATCTTCGATTCTTCATTGTCTGTGGAATGAATTTTGCTTTTCCAGTTATTCAGCTTCTACACTACAATCACTAGATTCACAACGCATCACGGAAACCAACTGCAATGGCTTTCAAATATACTTCGATGATCAGAGATCCTGAGCGATCGCCTCTATACACTGCATTCAATCAGACAGAGAAACTCGACGACTTGGAAGACTCTTACGTTCCATTACCAGAAATTACAAAGTACACAGCTTCCGATACTCAAATATTTGGCACAACAATCAAGTCGTATGGGATTTGGCTGGTACACCTAACGCTGCTTTTGACTTCTTTTACGTTGTTCATGTTCGGCACGAGTTCACGAAGTAATTCGACTTTGGACTATGTCCGCCAGTTCTCAGCATGGTGTGAGTCTTATATCTGGGAAAGACATGATAACCCAGATGGCGTACTGACGATTTTGCAGCGCCAGCAGACGTGTCTGTCAAATACAATGATGTAAAATACAACTTTACAAAATCCGCACAAAAGTTCGTAGGATATGGTCCGGAGGTTGACACGGCATGGAGAGAGATTTCTTACGATGGTATGTCTTTGCAAACCAATTCTGCATCAGTTTGAACTTACGCTTCTTAGTCGGTGATCAATGGATTCCAAAGTCTGATTTGGCAAAATTGGGCATGCCAGAATATTCTCTAAAAGTCGACCATCCTGTGACTGGCGAGGAAGGATATCGTGTCGGCATGGAAGTCTTCCATCACCTGCATTGTCTCAATCTACTTAGAAAAGTCACCTACAAAGAGTACTATGAACCGTTGGGTGGAGAGTTCGCTGCTGGTCGGGAAGCTCTACAACACCATACAGGTGAGATTTTTAATTCCTTGATTATAGCAAGTATTGGACGGTATACTGATATAATGTCGAGATCATTGTTTGGAAGTCCTCCGCATGAATATTCAATGTACGGCTGACATTGGACTTTTCACGCTATACATGGTCGAGGGAGATCCTCAGGCGTGGCCCGAACTAAACTCGAGACATATTTGCAGAGACTTTGACCAAGTCAGAGAGTGGGCATTGGAGAATTCAGTGGGAAATATGGAGGTTCTGGGTTGATGATGTATTATCGCTGTCTTATTATAGTAAAAGTGCATATCGGGTGATTGCATTTCTTTCTAAACTCTTTGTACACTCTATACACAGGTCATTGTGACCAGCCATATCCCTTAATATTTTAACTTGAAAGGCCAAGGTCGATACTAAGCCGTTGTTGTATCGGCTTTATCAGCCTCAACACCACGGTTTCAGGTTACCCCAAGAGTTCTAGGCGCGTAATATGCAGCGTTTGGGATCAGCCTCGGCAATATTAAAAATCTTATCACCCCCTTAGATATGTTACATGCTATTGTCCACGGAGCCCTGATTTCGTTAATAATGGGTTTGAATCGAAAATCGTTCATCGCGGTACATTTCCCGGCCACTACGCCTTGACTCTTCACCAATGTCTCGGATACAGTCTAACCCGGATGCACGGGGTTCAAACGGTTACGAGTTTCATCTACGCTACAGACTTCTGACTGATACTTGCTATAGTTAATAACTCTTCATTATCACATACAGTAGTTGAAGTACTCATATATCTTCGTAGCAGGTACTAATTCCCTACGAACTCAATTTACATTACATTGTGAGGAACAGTCAAAATCATTTTCGACTTGATATCTTTGATGCATTTCAATCGAATTTCGCACCAAGTCCAGAATTATCACATCTTCCACATTCTCCGGAACTTATCCAATATGCCGACGTCAAAAACCGAAGATGTCTCCTACCGCATCTTATTCGATCATGAGCATGAGGAAGACAACATTGAAGGTACAGCATCCCCAGCCACGAGAGTTGGATCCATAGAATCCTTTGGGAAATCATTCCATATTCCACAACAACCACACATGTTACCATATATCGAAGCCAGACGATCAAGCACAGAGAACTTATTAACGTGGATCCGATGGCTACTTATTCTATCCCTACAACTTCTCATTATGGTATTCTTGATACGGCCGGTGACAGAAAAAAACGACAACTGCGTACTGTCGGGCAAGGAAGGATTTGTGGAAACTGGTGATGATATAAATGGGCTTTATAAAACTTGTACTGTTTTTCTTTAGTGGGCTCGTGCTGTGCAGAAAGCTAATAGTCTGTGACGCAGTATCTCATACATATACATACCTCAAACCGGAGGAGGACAAATACGTTCCAAATATGACTTCGAACGATAACAGAATGGAGATTCGGAAAAACTGGGACCTGTTGATGCCACGTTTGTCTGCCCATTCGCATTTAGCATGATCTGGATTTTCCTATTGCTAACTGCACGCGGTTCGCAATAGTTGGCAGTGGAAGTATTCTGGTTCCAGATTACAAGGAACACCCTCTCCTTGGGGATCCCATAACGGACGATCCCATCAGATCTGGGCCTATATTCGAAGCTTCATGGACACATGCGTTACACTGCGTAAGTCTCATAATTTGAATATATCACATGGAAAGTCAAAAGTCTAACATTGACTAGCTATACTACACAGTCGATAGTTACCACCAACTCATCGTCAACGGACCGAGCGACTCAGACAACCCGTACCATGCTGCTCACTGCTTCGAGTATCTACGAAATAACATTCTTTGCAACCTCGATATGACACTTGAGGGATCCATGTCCACTCCAAGTGACAAGGAACGAGGACAGCCTCATGTGTGCAGAAACCGAGCCGAGGCTATTGAATGGATTGAAAAAAGAAGAACGGATGATTTGCAAGATATTGTTGGTCCTTAGTTGGCTGGTTCGATGATGGATTGTGATTCAATTTGATAGCGTTATGGTTGACCTGGATGATTAAAAGCCTGACGAAAAGATCGTCAAGCCAATGGAGTCCTTGAATACATCACATCCGTCCTCATGGTATACTTTGTCCCCCCATAGACTGAATCTCCACCGTGCCACATGTCTCTTTGCTGAAACACCAACACCCGGCCCGTCTTGGGCCAAACCCTAACAGATTGATCCTCCATCTCCCACGATGGCATAAAGCTCGTCGCGCCACCAAGTAATTTCTCTTTATCGACTCCTTTCCTGTCGCCTGACTCGATACCCTTACCTTTGAGCTCTCTTTTGTGCCTCCTTGCAAACTCCTTTAGATCTTGTCCTTCTTCTCCCTCGCCGTTCAGGTACAGCTGGATGGTGTAAAATGAGATTTCGCCCCCATCGGGTGTGCGATAATTGCCATCGCAATGAGGACGGAAATATTCTCCTCCAACGTATTTCAAAAACCGCAATCGCTCATTCAGTCGCGTGAGATTAAAATTGTTCTTCCTCCCCGCCACACCCGTAACGTCAAGCTTATTCTGTAAATTGACCGTATCCCAACTCTCGAAAAACGGCTTCAGTCGCGCCATAAGCCTGTCTGCAATTTCTGGGGAATCGAATATAATGCGACCACAATTTCGATACTCAGTCGCCATGGTTTGCTTGCCATTGCCGGCATTGATCATTGCACGTTCCCAATTTCCGGTTTCAGTTGACTGCTCGGCTAGAGCGAGAAGTTCTTTGCACTCGGCTTCGGTCATGAAATTGTCGATGACCGCGGCGAAGGAGTTTCTGTATTCTGGAATCGGTGGAGTCGTAGCTGTGAAGTCGATGATGGTGCTTGTTACATTCTGAGGAGCTTGTGGCGGGAGGAAATCAGGGCGAATATCGACAGACATGGTTAATGTGCTTCTTTGTGGTTTTCTTATGGTTTTTTCTTCGTAACTGGGACTTCTAGAAGTTATTGGTAAGAAGTAAAAGAAAAATCTATTTGTAAATATTCGAGTCAAGATGCCAGGACGTCTGCCTAAATGCTCAGCTCATACGTGTAAAGTTAACTTAACTAAGCCCGTTGACTCAGCCTCACAATTGTCGTGAGGCCACTGAGAATATCGTGTTGTAAAACATCCGCCACGCAAATCCTGCGGCATTTGTCTTCCAGCGCTGTAAATCGTCTTGATTTTTGACATGGTGAAGACCCAAATATTTGAAGTCTGAATGAAGCGCGCGAGGAATATACAAAAAGAAAAAAAGAGAAAAAGAAAAATACGCGCCAAGCCTGGAATTAATTCAATTATTATTTGATTACGCCTTACGACCAATCAACAGCACAGAATATATTTAGTCGAAATATTGTGGCCAATCAGATCCGCTGAACTTAGAGTTAGGTTATTTTTCCGGAGTCGGATTTTACGAACAGCGTTTACACTGCCTCATTCTGAAGAGTCGTACGACTGCGCAAAGCTAGACAGTAAAGAACAATGACTACGGTCAATGAATCCTATAATACATTCGATACATAAGTTGTCTTCACTTAGCATCACACTAGACTGCTTCATTGCGTCCGTCAAGATGTAGCTTTGAAGAGTGGATCTAAAGTTGCTGACTAGCCATTAATCTGTCCAATCGGAAGAGGTCCTGCTGCTGACTAAGGATACTGTGGCTTATCCGCGCCAATCGGATCACAGAGACATACTTCAACTCATCGCAAATGAAAATATATATTTTCTACACAGGACAGCATGATGCCTTGAACGTGAGTATACCATCACAGATTTTTGCCGCGTCATGAGGGAGTAAATCTGAACAGTACCTCGATACCAACCATCTGAAACGATTAAACTAACAAAACGACGCGCGATTCATTTACAGGACGCGTATGGGGGCTATTTCTAAAAAGCACTGCCTGAGACGCGCGGGCGGATTTTGCAAGATGACACGGAAGCTTCAAACAACGTTGAAGGTCTTTGTGTAATCATCAATGGATACAAGAGCAGCTGGCTACTTCGTTAAGTGCCATAGTAGCAAAATAATTAGTTTCCGTGCAACTATGATTGTGATCAACTAGGTATATCCATTGCGGTTTCTTTGGTGCCGACTTGAGGCTCCGAACAATGGTACAATGGTACAATGGTGAGAACTAAGTCGTATTCTTGGTGTTTATCATTAAGATCTCGTTTATTATACTTCTTTACCATATTTAGAATGAAGTAGAAGGTTATATGATGGTATGTTTGATTCCTTTTATTTATGACATGAAATTGCCAGCTATGTCCAGGCCATTGTCTCTACAGATTCGAATATTAAACGTCTAAAATGGTCTAACCAGCACCTCGTAATTTATCACACTCCCCATCTAGTGTGAATCTTGTCAAATCGGTTTTTCTGATATCCGCCAACGACCGGCAACCAGCCGGGCCATAAGCAAGCGCTCCGAATTACTTTTGTTACCAAGGATGGATTGTAAATAAGAAAACCCTAAAATGTAGATTCCCTAACACTAACCTTAAACATTGCAAAAGAGTACCCAATTAATGAAAAACATGCTTATAATCTCTCATATCCCTACTTCTTCTCCAATTCAATGCAAGGCTTCACATGCTGGTAGCATCCCGCGAAAATCACTGCGCTGGTCATCGAATGTGACTTCGGACTGAGGATGGACTTAAAAAGAACAAGTGATGTGGTAACCGGAAACATCGACGGGAATAGCAGCATTCGGGTTTCTGTCTAGATCGAGATAGGTGTGTCCAGGAGTGAGATGGCCAATAAGGTCAATAGTCCTTTGGTAGATGATACAGTCGACTCCCTGAGGGAAAGCAATGAGTTGACTGGACGTAGCAAGGATTTGCCCATTCGATGCGAGAGAGCTAGTGCCAAAGAGATCTTGGAATGCTGCAACAGATCCATCAATTGGAATGGTAGCGGCAGCTTGAGCACCGGTTTGATCGTTGATGATTGTGAATGTGATCTCGTTAGGGCTTCGACGAGCCATGAAACTACTTGGCAGGGCGACCACCGAGGTGGCGAGGAGAGCGAGAGATGAGACGACGGAGAAGATCATTTTGACTTTCATATAGTATTGAAGCTAGCTTCTTGATTTGTATGGGTTAATTGTAGATTGTTTGTGATTGTTGTGTTCTGGAATGATAATATCCAACGATACTTGGGAAAATCGAGACTCTTTATACCTTTCATCGTGGCTAAACTCGTACCACCGAACGTAGGTATTTCGACTCTGATCATCAGCTGAGCAAGCATGTCTCAGTTCAACTATGCATTGAAAGTCTCTATAGCCTCATGAGAAACTCCGTCTGATGGCCCTGCGAGGATCACTCCATTCATGACGTCTTGCCGATTGATCCGGATCGTAACTGCTGTGGCCCGACTAAATTCCAGGCATAGAAAATGAATAGACTCAGCCCTTTAGGATCAGGCGAACATCGTATGAGGTAATTTCAGACCGTATCATAAAGTATGAGTGCTTTGTCTAATAGACATTAGTAACACAACATTCAGTATTCCATCATCCTCTATGCAGTCCTGCCTTGAGAGTTACGATATCGCATTAACCATAAAATAATCAGATCGAACACGAGGATTCGTAACGTGATGAACTCAAAGCCACGTCTGCTGCTGTTGCGCCAAGAAGGTCTAAGACAACAGGGTATATCCCCGAGAATATGTTGCGAGATGTGCGCGCTAGGCTGTATTAGGAACCGACGTTCTACTTTACGCAATATCAACATGCAATATACGCAACAACATGTTGATCAGATTTACTGATTATGAGGGATATTTTGGAGTTGATGTACGCGCCAGATTGATTGTCATTTTTATGCCCTGTTTTTCTTGATTATTGCTTTCATCGGTAAATGCCTCAGTTGATCCTTTTGCCACACAAATTTTATATAAAGAGCATCATCGACCGCCATTGTCGAAGTGTGAGAGTATTCAACAATATAACCGTTTTTGGCTCCTTGATATCTGTTTTCTATATCCCGTTAGACCGCCCCACTAGAACGTGCAATAGAATACGCGGGGTTGAAAATTCCGGATATGCTGAGCCTCAATGAGAATTGGATTGACTAAGACAAACTTAAATGTGAACATTGAAGTGTCAATGCGACTGAAACTCGGCCTCTCAACAGAAGCTCAAATTTCAGGCGGACCGTGGTGAAAATTACGAGATCGGAGTCTAATGAATGCAAAAACGTGGACGTCATGACACCTGATCCTCCGGGGTAAGTTCACCCAATCGGCGTTTATACAAGGAGAAATTGTTCAGCTTCAGCCCTATGATCTTGGTACAACTCTTCCCCGCTTTATGGTCAAATATTGTGAATTGAAAATTTATATGTGTGAATTTTGTTGTGCTTAAACTAAAAATAGACATCTTGCTCATTTACGAATCTTTTGAACCTCGTATTGAAAACCCTGGGATTCAGCACTGCCTTCCGAGTACAGGAAATGAGCCTTGTCTTTGCACGGCTGTTTATGATCGAATTCTCCCACATATACGTAATAGTATAGTTCTGATCTTTACTCGGATCTAGGAATATGTGCATGCATTCAACATTCATCGTTTTGGCGGAACCTATCGACCAGTTGGGCACATATTGTTCTCGTTTCTGGTGTCACTTCTATGAAGTAGATCTGGTTTATTATTGACTCCGATCAACGTACTGCGGTAAGAACAGTGGTGGTATTTACGTAAATGTTGCTAAATTATGTCATGAAAAAGGTATATGTACAAATGAATGGCTGTCTAAAGTAAGTGCAGAAACAAAACGTAACCTCATAGAACCATACATTTTTTTGGATGATTTCAAACAGAACACGAGCAAACTATAGGAGAAAATCGCCCTTAGTCTTGGCTAGTTGCTCGTCGTAGTAAGGCTGGAATGCCAACCATCCTTTTTCGGGTCCTCCGACCTGCTGTGCTGCATATTCTGCCTCTTGCTCATCGATGATAATCTTCTTGTAACCGGCGGCTGAGGCTGCGTCAGCCAAGAGCTGAGCGTGGCAAGTCTTATCAAGGCTGATGAACCAGAATGCTGCTTCGTCGACACTTCCACCGACAGTAAGCAAGCCGTGATTCTGAAGGATAGCTGCCTTCCCATTCCCCAAAGCCTTGACGATACGCTTGCCTTCCTCGCTATCTAGGACAACGCCCTTGAAGTCCCTGTACACACCGTGACTCTTATAGAAACGAAGAGCATCTTGTGTAATCATGTCCAGTTCCCTGCCGAAGCAAGAGAAAGCCTTGCCAGCAACGCTGTGGGCATGACAGGCGGCATGCACATCGGGCCGGGCCTTGTGAATCTCGGAATGAATGGCGAATGCTGGGGCGTTGATAGGCTCATCTCCCTCAACCACCAGTCCGTCTTCATCCACCAGGATCAGGTCGGACACTTTGATCAGTGAGAAGTGGGCCGAGAGTGGGTTGATCCCTGACTAACATTAGTAAGTTTTCTCAGTTACTAGGGTTATAACCCTAAGCGCCTTTCATAAGAAGAAGATAGTAAGACTTCAATCACGCACAGAAATGATCAGTGAGAATTGGATCGCGAACTGAGATGTGTCCGGCAACACCCTCGTCAAATCCACGGTCTGCGAAGACACGGAAAGCAGCAGCCAAGTGCTGTTTGCGATACAGTCGTTCGTCTTCCAGGTTTTCAAACTTTGGGTAACTTCTGATTTTCAAGTTTCGACCGTCCTTTGTCTTTCCGAGTACTTGCAATTGAGCCGGTTTGTCGGTTCTGTTGCTGGTGTCGGCGGACTTTGTCTGCGCCGGAACGAGCGAAGTATCTGTTGTCAACGACGGAGACATCGTTTGTACAAAGTGGATATAGTCAATTATATGTTGTATCAAGATAACTCGAATATTATGAAGATTGTGGGTGAAAGTTTGCTTCTGTTACGATGAGTTCGTCCTGGAAGGTAAACAATGCTCCTTAAACCATTCAACCCCTCAACTCGGATTTATGTCCGAACCTAAAAGTAATTGATGCGATTGGGTGTTGACGTGAGAATAGACTGATCTTCCCCATAAAGTTTAAACCAGTCTCAGCATCTACAGGCAAATGCGGAGGACGAATAGGAGCACACTCAGTGTGAGAAATTACGGAAAATCTGACCAAAATTTCCGATATTTTCGCCTTACATCAAGCCGTTCCCGGCTCATATTTTCTGATAAAAATTTCCCATACGTACCGAAAATCCCGATATCTCTTAAACGCCATTGTTCCTCCATCGGAGTTCATGATCTAGGAGAAGACTGACATATTTCGTCTGAGAAATTGGGATTCAATGTCGAACACGTCAAGCTTAGCTGATGCACTGGACGCAAGTCCAACGCCGCGTAAAATGTATGTGACGCGTGCTCGTGACGGATGCAAGAAGCGAAAGTGTAAATGCGATGGACTACAGGTAAGCATTAACTCCCTGCTGCAAGTCTGATATCTTAAATGGTACTGATAAATCAATGTCAGCCCCGTCATCGATGTTCATCTATTGGACTTGGTATGTTGAAATGGAATGATCGGACAACCTGCCTCCTCTGGAGTGGTCTCATTATTTGACTTTGCCTATGTTTACAACCGACAGAATGTTCCTATCGATCCACGTATAATCGCGTTGGCACTTTTCCGAGACTTTTGCCGTGTTGGTATTTTCCGTGTATGAATTCAGATGGATCTGCTCGGTCCACCATATTAACAAATCCATGGTCCGTAGTATAGAAATCGATTTCTGATGTCATCTTTCTCCGAAGTCTACCCCGGAATTCCCCAGGGTGCCCGAAACCCAGAAACTCTTGGGCGAATCGTGCCCATATCTGTTTTTCCGGGGTTCAGCATACACCTGAGTCTTACCCCAACATCCAGTGACACCGCATAAAAGGGGTTACTACTCGCTCCCCTCTGGCCCCTTCATAATCTTTAATCCACTATTACTTCTTCGATATGAGAAAACCTGAAGAAAAGGAGGTGTTTGAGACGAGCGAGCCATGAAGAGTGCATCGGTGTAGTTGCGGCTCTAACGGAAAAAGAACGTATCACCGAGAAGCGTATTGTTAGCGGTATTTATTTCATGATTTTGCCTTTGGTCATTCTCTCTACCTATGAACTACATAGACAGGTACGAGCTATTTCAGCTATGGTATCTGCGGTACTAACGAACAAACAGAAACAATTATGCCTCTGCCAGACTGCAAGTTCTAGAAACTGACCTAAATTTGCGTGGAGATCAATACCAGACTGGTCTTTCTGTGATGTAAATCAGTTACAATCTTGCTCTAGTGCTCGTTACTTGTTCCTCCTCCCTATTTTTTCATGACTTTCTGGAGCTATAACCGTGGGTATCTTTCTCGTCGTTTAATAACCGATTTTGGTATTAATCCTGTCTTTTATACGTGCTATCATAAGTCGAACGATGTCACTGCTTTTTCTTCGTTTTGATAGGTTTTACATATATCCCATTCCAATTACGATCGTCGGTTGTGTCATGTTCATGACCGTTGACAGCTTCGGTCCCAAGTACTTCGCTATTTTCCTCGTTATCTTTGCCTTTGCGATCAACGGCACCATCTTCAGCTGGGTTGCAACCGTGGTATCTCGGCCACTAACAAAAAGAGCAGCAGCCTACGCCATCATCAATGGTCTCTGTAACTCGGCATCTGGATACCCTACACATTTATTCAGAGCGAGGCGCCATACTATCGAACCGCTTTTGGTATTAGCGATGGTCTTCAGATGGTTGCCGCTATCCTTGGCCTGACCCTTCGGTTTATCTTGGTTCGTGAGAACAAGCGCCTTGCCATGCCGGATGATGAGAATGCCAACATATCTGTGGCAGAAATGAAGAAACTACGCCGCTTGGCTGCTGTGGAGGGCGTCGATATCGAGACAGCTCGTGTCCATCAAAAGGGATTTCGGTACCTTGTTTGATCAGGACCGGGACCCGAGGGGCCTTCTATAAAACACCATCGGTTTTTCTATGTCATATTTTCGGACATAAAATCAAGTACTTTCGAGTTAGGCATATCACACCATGCAAAGTTGTGGTGATCTCGGGTTGACAGAAATCGGCAGCGTGGGACCACATAGCAAGTAACTTGCATTGTCTCTTCTCAGTTATTTGTTTCGTTGCTTGTCCTGATCGATACCAAAAATATGTGACAGCCTGGAATGAATTTTAGGCGTATCTTGGTGTATACATGCATCTAGAATTTGACAGGGGCCTAATAGCCTCGCGCAGATATTAATATACATTCTAGATAGAACCCTAGACGGCGGACTCCAGTATTTTTTGATTAATGTGTGCCAAATAACATAAAACTCTATAAAGATAAAAAAGCCACATGCGAACTTGGATCCCTTATAGAATCCTGGACTTGCGTGACTGCTGCGCACGTGACCTCACCAGCGTTTTTTCTGTCGCCTTCCTGGGAACTCCCGGGCTTCCTTCCTCTCCAGAACATCAACCACCGCCATTAATTGTTGACACTTGCCATGATATTGTATGATACTCTACTATTCCTAACACTTACACCTTGCCTGAATTTTTCGAGCAACAAGTAGTCTTTGATCGATGCTCTCATCAACACGAAAAGATAGAGGTGAGTGCAATCCGGCGCTATTCACAGCGGCCGCTTGTAAAAGATGTCGACTCAAGAAGTTAAAGGTGTGTTGAAAACCGAGCCATTAACCCATGCCATGAGTATACTGAAAAGTCTTTTCGAACATAGTGTGACTCTTCGCCGCAACAATGTAAACATTGTTCCCGGGCAGGGACCCCTTGCCTGATCGTTGATGCTGCGTCGAAAAGGGAGTACGAACGAGGGTTAGTGTATGGCACATGTGAGTTCTTCAGGAGCAAACTGATCGTTTCTCTAGCTACGTCGCGAATCTGTGCAAAGAAATTGCTTATTACGAAGACCAGCTGAGCAAAATTATTGGGGAACAAGAACCCTCTCAGGAATCTGCACCAGGTCCATCAGTACAGCCAAATGAACAGTTGCATACATCGGAGTTGCCAATACGCATTGGAGATGCAGAATCTAGTCGGCAAAATGAAGGGGGAAGCATTACTTCGTTAGTTCATGCGTCTTCACCAGAGACTTCTTAGCTTAGTGACTTCAAGGATCGCCAAACTCGTTGCTGCAGCAGTGACAAACAAAGCCCGAGGAGCTTACCTTATGAATCTTGGTAACGCCGTGAGCGAAGAACAGAATCAGCTTGACCAGTGTCGCTTGAAACTGGCAGATTATCCTACTTCAGAAGCAGCGCATAACTTGCTGGAAACCTAGTCAGTGATGTTCCAATGTCGTTGATACAATTTGAACAAATATCAGATGACTAATCCTGAATACAGTCTGAACGACCCCCATATCTTACATCCCTTTCTAAACCGAGCACAGATAACAGATGTATTTCGATGTCAAGCTTCTGGCACATCTCTGTCAAAGAAGGATCTTTTTAGGTTTTTCATGGTATCTGCTATTGGCGCACTCTATCTAAATCGCACAGGGCAACATACGGCTCCAGCAATCGACTATTATACAGCAGCTATGCAGTATGAGGGAGATGCTCTAGACACGACCGGCGTTGAATTGGCGCAGAATATACTTCTCCTTGTTGTTTTTACCGGACAACACTGGATGGGAAGTAAGTTCTACCTCCTAGGCTTCGAAACCGATATATATTGACAATGCACTACATAGTTGGAAATAAGTGGGAACTGACACGGCTTGCTATTCGCATTTGCACTGCGAGTGATCTTCACAAAAGACCACCGAGAAACATTTCGCTTATGGAACAACAAATGCGGAAGCGGGTTTTCTGGTCTGCTTATATCAACGAAAGGCATGCCAGCTCGAATCTTGGAACACCTATGGCTATTCAAGAAACGGATATTACAACTGATGTTCGGAAATTCCCTTGGTAATTGCAATGGAAGCACCATCTAATGTTTGCCGATTTTCCCTCTAGCTTCCGATTGACGCAGACGATGATCTTATCGATTCAAACGACCCTGAATTACAACAGTATCGAGGTCTATCTGAAGTAGCAGTGCAGATCCGGCATATCAAGATCCGGCAGATTACCACCCGCATTCAGGCTATATCACGCAAGCGAAATATCGATTTTCCGTCCGATAAAATCGCCCTTAATGATATTATCAATGATCTGGATCGGTGGAAAAATTCAATTTTTATATCATCAGGAGGAGGGAATCCCTACAACTCATTTCAGTGGATTGATCTCAACTACTACAAAGAGAAGCTAAGTTGCTACAAGATCATGGTCATTCCACCCCAGGGCCAGAAAGCTATGCTTCATCTAAGTACTTTAGATGAGATTCGATGCTGTCTCGAGAGCGCTGCTGAGATATCACACTGTTACCAGGATCTCCCATGGGGCGAATGGCGTATGATGAACTGGACATGTGTGCAAGACCTGCTCTCTTCAGGATTCATTATGCTGTATTGCCTGCACGTCATTCACGAGCTCTCTCAGCTTCCCGACAGTCATCCAAATCATATAGTTGTGACTATCGGAGATCCTTGGTTCCAAAAGACCTTCGGTTCTCTGTATTGTTGCAACAGTATTCTGTCCCGAATTTCTCAGCACTGGAGGACGGTACGAAACCAGCAGCGAATCTTTGAGATTCTTACAACAACAACCTATCAACTGCTTACATGTGCTCGGCATGAAGGACCAGTTCCAAGTATATCAGAATCAAACGATGCATTTGATCCGTCACAATTACCACCTTTGGAAAACAATTACCATTCCATGATGAACTCATCTATGATCAATGCCGACCAAGCTGACCTTGACCTAAACGTCGATCTGAACGGTGTTGATTTTGATGGCCTTGACTGGGAACAAATACTTTCTTTCCCCAATACATTGCCTGGCACCGGTGTGATGGATACTGAAAGAACTAGAACATGATAGTACCCAAGACATCGAATGACACATGCTTGTAATCCACGAGTTACGCATAACATACTTTCGAATTCTCGATCCATGACACTCACTCTATGACGAATAATGAGACTCTGCACGACAGATAATGGAGTACCCCTTGTATTGATTCTTTTTCGAATTTCTGATTTTGACTGTCCATCCGTCCATCATCGATTAGGGGTCATACGGAAAATACCGAGCACTTCAGTGCGGTATGGGGCCGTTGTAATCCACGTTGATTTTGAGACTCGCTCACCTGATGGAATGCTATGTTTGTTTTTTTTCTGATTTATCGCCACTAATGAAGAAAGCAAAAGTCGAGTTTCCGAATTTATGACATCGCCCACATAGTTATCACCGGTGCCGATGGAACGAACACCCTTCCACACTCCTCGGCATTCTCCGCAACCCACTGGAAAAATACCCGCCACATGAGAATCTGTATAGTACTTTATTATATCTGCTACAAGAAGATGAGGGGTTCATGTATATGACGATTACTACATTGATATGCAGGTAGCGCGCATTCAAACCGTTGAATTCAAGCTCTAAGACAAATATATTTCCAACTACCACTTTTGACTCCTCAACCCAATAACGATATTCACAATGACCAGTCAATCGCTCGAAAATAACCGTACACGGTCTATTTTGCATAATGCCCAGGAAGGAAAATATGCTGTTGGGGCATACAACTGGTATGTTTGGATGACTCTGCACGTTCTATTTATAGCAGTCCTCCCTAACAAAACGATAAATCTACAGTTACAATGTCGATGGTGTAATGGCTGTTGTTCGTGCCGCAGAAGCCAAGAAGTCACCAGCAATTATCCAGCTCTTCCCCTGGACCTTGCACTTTCAGGGTCCCGAGTTTGTACGATTTGTCGTCAACTATGCTCACGCCGCCTCCGTTCCTATTGCGGTTCATCTCGACCACTGCATCAAGCCGGCGGATATCGAACTCGCACTAACTCTGCCGTTTGACTCAATTATGATTGACGGATCTACAATGGAAGAATCAGAAAACGTCGCAATCTGTGCTCAAAATATTGACCGTGCCCACAAACTCGGAATATCCGTTGAAGTTGAAATGGGTCGTATTGAAGGAGGTGAAGACGGTCTCCCGCACGTCGATATGGGAACCATCTTCACCAAGCCGGAAGAAGCAAAAGAGTTCATGGAGAAGACTGGCGCTGATTTCCTAGCTCCAAGTTTCGGCAACATCCACGGCGGTTATGGACCTGGTGGTGCTGAGAAGTCATGGAACACAGATTTGTATTTATTTTTCTCGGGATTCATGAATCATATATTTTCTCTAACCTTCAGCATCTAGGCTACGCACGATATCGAAGACTGTTAGTCAACCTCTAGTTTTACACGGAACACATCCTGTCCCGGACGAGCTTTTCCTCAAGGCTATTGACTGCGGAGCGTCCAAGATCAATGTCAACAGGACTGTTCGTGATGACTACACGAACTTCGTGGCTGCCAATGCAGGTAAACTGGAGTTGACGGTTCTGCAAGTTCAAGGCGTCGATATTTATACCAAGTCTGTTGAGCGGGTGATGGACCTTTTCCGATCATCCGGAAAAGCATAGAGTTGGGATTAGGCACATTAAATTATCATATTTTGGTTGGTTTTATCTTGATGTAAACATATATAGGTAACCTTGGAAAAGGGGACTCTATTTGATATACTGATATATGCAAAATAAGGATTGAAGACCTCCAATGTTCTAATGTATAGATCGCTCTGAAAATCCTAAGGAGTGCCTTCAGCATACATGTATTGCTAAATGATGGGTTGTTTCAATCATGAATGAACTTAGAATTGCTCCAAACGAATCTTACTTATTGAAATCTTCGCCCGGGTTATTGGTGTATTAGCTAGGTACGATGCCCTCCAAAAAAGGGGCTGAATGACAAGACATTAGCACTTTGAACTATTGATATACAAAATGTCGTAGGCGGCGTAATCATTGTTCATTTTCAACACACTGGAAAGGGCTTATATATATTCTCTCTTCTTCCCAGAGTTGGGAGGTTGCCATAACGGCTCGGGTGATGGAAAGCTTCGCGCTAGCAGAATTTAACCAAGATGCCTTTTTATCATTACTCATGTAAAAGATGGCTAGGATCGCTCTGAAGTGGAATAATAAATCTCTATTTTATATACAAGGTCATGACACATAATCCAATTTAACCGGTTGATGAAGTGATGCCTCCATCGACAACGATCTTCTGCCCGGTAATATAGCGTGCTGAATCGGATAGGAGGAATGCCGCACCGTTTGCAACATCGAAAGAATCGCCCATACGGCCCATTGGCACTGCCTTGTTGCGCTTCTCAATAAATCCTTGAAGATCACCGCCGGCATATTTGTCTGCGAGGTAGCCGACCAGCGGCGTGTGCATCAAGCCGGGAACAACCACGTTCAAACGAATACCCTTGTTGGCATAGATGACGGCAGTCGCTTTAGTGAACTGGATAACAGCTGACTTGGTTGCAGAGTATGCCACTTGAGGCTTTCCGATGTAACGAAGTCCTGCAATAGAGGCGACGTTGACCACAGCTCCACTGCCTTGTTTTTCCATCAAAGGTAGGACTTCGTGACAGCAAAGGTAGACAGACTTGAGGTTGATATCGGTTTGCGCGTCCCTGTAAGTTGGGAAATAGTTAGTATTTCTCGCCTCTTTGCATTGTGCATTAGACCACTCACCAGACTTTCTCGGTCATCTCTACAGGACCACCAGGCTCAGAACGACCGACATTGTTGATCAAAATGTCAATTCGTCCGAATCTGGCAATACACTCCTCAACCATACGCTTAACGTCATCAGCAGAGGTAACACTGGCGGCAGTGACTTCACAGACACCACCCTCCGCCTCAATTCGCCTTTTGGTATGCAAAGCCGAGTCGATGTAAAGATCGCAGCCAAAAATTTTAGCGCCATTGCGAGCAAGGACTCTCGCTGTTGCTGCACCGTTACCCCACATCGCAGGGTCACCCATCTGGCCAATTCCTGTTACCAGGGCGACTTTGCCCTGGAGTTCGGGGAAGGTTCCAATGTGGTCAGTCATGATTGTTTCGATATGTTTCGCAGATGCCATGCGATGGAACACGTATTGTAGGAGAGCGCGAGGTCAGGACTTATATATACAATCCCATCAAGAGATAGGCCACCGCCTATGCGGGGTTGATAAATGAAGGAAAACTTTCCATCATTGTGTACAATTTCTGATCGTACATCAACACCGCGATACATTGGTCGCGGGATATCCAGAGAGCGGGAAATGTCCGAAGGATATACTTCTCCGCATCTCGGGGTTTTCCGCAATCCACACAATCTCCTTCACCCACCGAAAGAGTACAGTCCTAGACAAAAATGAGGTTCCTTTAAAAAATCAGTCTTCCCGTGATTTGTGTTGCCGTATTCTGGATATTTATCCGTGTTTCAAGATGGCGGTACAGCTTCCGTGGTACAATGACGCGGTGACCCTCAATGAAGATAGCAGCAGAAGCTTGATCGTGAACAATAGTAACTGATACAAATTCTTGGTTCGATGATTTTGAGCGATTTTTAATTACCTGGTGTAGAACCAGGTACCAATATTCGGAAGACTGGCATGATGATCGAATATTTCCAGGAATCCTCGTGTCGTGGCGTAGATGCGTTTCGCAGGATCAATGCGTTTGGAGTGCTGCGACAGATCCCCAAAGACGAACTGTAGCTGCGTTGAGGCCTGGTACTTGATCTTTCTCAATGAACCGTCCTTCAAAAAGATCAATTAGTGGGCGTAAAGATGGGAAGTGCTCTGCCAAAGTCGACAAGGCACTAGATAGAGCCCGATGTTGGGTCACATTGACCCTTTCATCTTCATTAGTAGGCCGCGATACCACCAAGCTTACGAATTCGTTCACTAGGAAGGAGTGAATCAGTGAATAGCCAATGACCCAAGGTAAGGGAGACCCTTCTGTCATTAAGGCACCGGTTAGTCGTAGATATTCAGAATAGTGTTTTCTTGCCGGCGTGGTGTCGAGCTGTGGAAATGGAGGTCCAAGTGACCATGTCGATAGATGAATTGCAAATAACTCGAATAAGTGACAAGAATCATATTGTGTTTCGGGCTGTTCCATTTGAACGGGGATATGATTATGGCCGTCATTTCCACCTGCGGATAATGAGCGTAGTCTGAGGATCAGCTTTTGAACCTGTCGTACTTCGGGAACATGAGGTAATTCCTGTGTATAGTTAGTTTATGAACCGAGGATTCTATTCGCGAGACGTGCCATAGGTGTTGTGATATCTCCGTCCGCAATACCGAAAGGCTTGTCCAGGGACAATGCAATAACCCTTAATCATTTAGCAACATTTCAGATTGAGTGTCCGTTATTCTACCAACCTGTCAAGAATATAGGTCGTCCAGAACTCCAATACGCCTGTTCCTGCGGACACAGAGAATATCTCGCCACTATCAATTTGGTGCAAACCGAGTGAAGTAGCGACCTGAGTAGCTATTCCGACTAAATGCCAGGAGCTCCCTCCTCCAGCATCAAACAGCGAGAAAAGCGTCAACAAAAGCAGTAACTGCAGGCTCTCGATGGATTCGTGTTCTGTCAATTTGGACATATTGCGGCGTGTGCTTGTAATCAGAGCCAGGATCCGGTAGAAGCTTCTTGAGCCAAGAGAACCTTGAAGCAAAGCACCGATTGCGAGAACCATTGATGAGATGCTATCCAAGCTCAAAATATCTCCAGCGGAAATGCAGTTATTGATGGCCCGTTCAACTTTTTGTAGTTGTAGAACTGGGAAGAGAGCATGGATTTCGCGTTGATAGAAGCCTAGTAATCGATGTGCCTCTGTGATTTGAAAAGATGATACTTGTTTCACGTCTTCACTTTTGAGGGGTAATAGCTTTTGGTCAGTCCAAGTATCCAAGGAGACTTGGATAATACGCGTCAGGGTTAGCGTCCGGTAATGCTTTGGAGCATTTTCGGGGAATCCCATGCTGGAGACGCTGATAGGTGTCATGAAATCGTTTCTTGTGCCACTACTGGGATTTTCGATCGCATTGCGGCCAGAGGCGGTTGCAGCTGGTGGGCTGGTTTGCAGTCGCGAGACTTTCTCTTTCAACTCAGCCAAGCGGGTTTCCAAGTCCCGTACATGACTAACAGCCGGTTAGAATATCAACGAGTTTATTCAGGAAGACCGATATGTAAACTCACTCGCGATTTCCCAGACCATTTTCCCGTTGGCCTGGGACACAGTCGACCCCTCGTTTGGTGCAGTGACCGCATCGCGGCGTTTGCAGATCGCACTTCAACAGCATAAGCATCAAAGTCCTGGCAGAAATTCGATCCAAAACGCCCAATAGTATAGAAGTCAAGTAAAAACTATACCTTGATCTTTCTCCGTCGACATCTTTGGCATGCCATCGATGGACGACCAGCGCTGCAGTGAATGCGTTCCATTTCTCCACCCCCAATTACGGCGGTGTATAGTTCGCTGTACTGCCTCTAGTGAGTGGCGGCTAGTAGTATCATATCAAATACGAGAAGAGAAGAGAAAACAGCGTCAAGAATGGGCACGGGGAGTGGATGGAGGGTCAGCTTGAAACTGATCGAGACGTTGATTTACAGTACCAGCGCGCTAGAACCAATTGGGAACAGTCCGGGGTAGATAGGGTTAGGGCTAGCTGCCCAGGAAAATAAACCCTTCTTCTTAGGGCTTAGGGCATAGGGCTAGGGCATATTATCATAGTAGGACAAAAATGAGTTCATCAACTAAGCTGCAATATCGGTAGTGACAGCCAATTCCATTCATGCCTCCAAATCGTTTTTACTCTCCTCCAACACCCCTCCAATCATATAAATGGCATCGGACCCAATGGCCAATCCGACAGGGAACTTTCTACCTGAGCAACGGCCTGTTCTAGTCAAGGCTTCAACAATCAACTGAGTTCCCTTAGCTGGTCGCCGGGCTGCATGTGATCATATGTAGGAAACATGTTTTTATAAGGTTTAATGACCGGAACATGGTCTTCAATGGAGTTCTTGGGGGACACTGGTGTCCTCCAGACAAGAAATCAGTACTGAAGTAGCCTGGTTCAATGACCGTGACTATGATACCCAGGGGCTCACGTTCCGCACACAGCACACAAAGCCTCAGTATGCCCGCCAGGGCGAATTTTGTTGCACTGTAGTATCCACAGTTTACGCCACCATGCCATCCAGCAATAGAGCCCATGTTCGCAATAACGCCAGATTTCTGGCCACGCATGTAAGGGAGAACGGCACAAGTGACGGCAAGCTGACCGAAAACGTTTGTATCAAATTGAGCTCTAGCCTCTTCGTCGCTATTCTCGTTAGTTAGTCGAGTGGACATATACTATCAGAAGCTACTGGAAAGTTGGTTTTTTATATACCTCGCTTCTTCAATCGCTCCTTCTAGAAGATATGCAGCGTTGTTCACCAGGATGTCTATGGTCCTATATTTTTTCCACAGCCTCAGCAACCACAACTTCGATGTCCCGCTTGAGAGCGTTGACATTTAGGGATACAGTGAAAACTCCGAGCTCTGCCAAAGCTTCCAATTTGGCTGCATCACGCGAACTTGCCAGGATTTTGTCACCTAAGGCATGGGCAGCTCGTGAGATCCCTTTCCCGAAACCGAAGGAGCATCCTGTAATGAACCAGGTTAGTGCCATTTCTGATGACAATGAATCAATATGAGGAGTGGGAGATAGCTACCAACAGATGAAAGACAAGTGCGTGGAAATGAAAATATAGAAAGATGGAAAAGAAAACGAAGAAATAGGGTGGGATATTCAACGACGGAGTTAAGCTGTAAACCCCTAAACTCCAAAACGCCACAGAACAAGGGTCTTGAGAATAAATAATGACCCCTGTCAGTCAAAAGACCCATTCCTCTTTACGGCCGAATTCACCAGCACTCGGGCCGAACGAGCGACGAATCGTCCAAGCGGACCAGGGGCTAAATAGCTACCTTCAATATGTGAGATCTACTTACTGTATTAAGTAATCCATCAGTCTGTACATCTGGAATGCGATGAAACGTGTGGAATTGGAAACCTAAATAAGCGTTGAGTACACAGAGTAAAGTTCTTGACAACACGTTCGGAGCTCCTGTGTTTCACTGTTCCACTACTGAGGTAAAATGGCAAAAGAAATTGTGGGCATTTCCGTATGTACAAGCTGCCCTATCAAGTCCTATCAAGTCCTATCAAGTCATTGATTTAACTAACATTAGCACAACCCCTGAGGTAAAACTTAAAATAATGATTGTAAACAACAGCAAAATTGCTGTATGAATAGAGACAGTATTGGAGGTAGTGAAATTAGCAGACTGGATCAGCAGAACCCGAAGCAGCGCAATAAACTCCGCTTCCGGCCTGAACGCAAACTTGACCAGAGGCGCATGACTCGATTACCCAGGCGCCGTGATCGCAGATACCAAAGCTGCTACCAGTGCAGGCATAGACACCCTCCGTAGAGCAGGAGCCTCCCGAGACAGGGCAAGTGGTGCTTGGCGCAATTGAAGTAGTGGTGGAAGATGTGGTAGTAGTAGTCGATGTTTTCGAGGTGGTAGTGGTAACGAGAGTGGTTGTAGTTAGAGTAGACGATTTTGATGTTGTAGTAGTAGGCTGTGAGGTCGTGGAAGTTGTGGTCGTGGTGGGAGTTGTTGTTCCAGAGGGCAAGTAAGAGTAAACTCCAGACAAAAAGCCAGAGTTGGCCCAGGCCTGGCTAGCATCCCAGACCATAATACCCCCGAAGGAGGTCCAACCAGACGAGACCACAAAGTCGATAACTTGGCCGACAGTGGCAGGTGGTTCGTAACCGCTACCAGCACCAGTATTACCAGGAACACCAATGTAGGCTCTGACGTTGGGGTTCAAGGAAACGGTCTTGGCCCAGTTGTCCCAAACGTCGAAGTTGAAGTTCCATTGCGTTGTAGCACCAGGAACATAGCTGTTGATACCGCAGCCGTTGTTATAGAACTGGATGAAGATTGCATCAAAGTAAACGGCACCAGCCAACATAGGACCATCGGCATAATCGGGATATACACACTGAGGAGCCGCTGTCATGTAGTACTTTTTTGATGTATCTTTCGAATACAAGCTGCGAAGTTGGTTGGCATAGGCGGGCATGTTGTTCATGGCTAGATTCTCAAAGTCAAAGTCGAAACCATCAACAACAGCGGTGCCAAATGGACGGAGGACAGAGCTATTGGAAGAGACGGGGCCGAACACCTCCCACATTAGGTTTGCTGCAGCAATTGCTTCAGCCTCGGTGGAGAAGCCACCTTCGTTGTAGGTACCACCTCCGGTGGAGAGGAGGATGGTCTTTCCAAGACCTTGGCAAGTGACAATATCATCGCTGTATTCATGTTAGAAATTGTCAGAATAAAGGCTCATTTATGTCTAAAGCTTTGAATCCACTTACGCAATTTGCGGGCAGTTAAGAAGCTCAGTGCCAGCAAATGTGGTGCAGTTGTCTCCAGCATTAGCAAAGTTGGTTTCAGGATAACCACCAACACCGTTGAACATGGTAATGAAAGAAAGGATCAAAGTCTAATGCAATCGTTAGTTCTAGAATCCCACTAGCTTTTGTTTATCGACTTTATCGACATACATCGACCTCAGGTCCATCTAGACAGGCGACAGCAATTAGCATCAAGTTCCGCGTATAACGTATTTTTTTACACATTGGGGCGCGACTTACTTTCACAATAGTAGCTCAATCTCTTTTGACCACCACTTGCTTCAACCAAGTTAATGGAGTTTTGGCCTTGAAAAGTTCAGTGTCAGTAAAAGTGCATCACTTCTTGATCGAGTCGAATAATTACCCCAGTAAACAGCGACATTTTGAGCGCTGTTCAAGTTCATTCCAGCTTGGACACCCTGGAAGATTGCCAAGAAAGCAGAAACGTAGAGAATGGAGTTCAGCATTTTGAAGGAAAGTGTTTCTCCTAGCTATGCGCCAAGATGGAATGTCAAAGGAATGTATGTAGAAAAGTAAACCAGTACTTCTCTGACGAGAATGAGAGACGGGTGGAGGGAGTCCAGGGCCTGACAAAATTTGAGAAAGACAGAAGCAAGATTCTAGCCGGTCATGTCGGAGTTTAAGTAGTCGTGGGAATTCCCATCAATTTGAGCTAGATACCACATGCGGTATGAGATGTCGTTGTGAAGGGTTACACTAGGTTGGCATTCACAAGACCCTCCACACAACCTATCGAGAAGATAACCCTTAGATAACCTAAATTGGAACAGGAACAGATAAATTTGTTTGAAAGATGCGCCCAACTAGAACAAACACCAAGCCTAGAATAAAGCAGGTCCTCGGGCGAGGGGATCTCGAAAAGCAGTAGTCCACACATGGAAACAACAATGTAACACTCTTCTCGAGGGGACCTCAATCAACACATTGAAGACTCGAAAGCTACCTCGTGCGATTGAGTTGGCGATATCTCGAACCTTAGAGGCAAGATGTATGGAAGGTCATCTGCCGTAGTCGGACGCCACAAGCCACAAGTACTACCCATAGAGTTATATAATTTATGTGGTCCAGTAATTGACGAGCAAAAGCTGCGCCCAGCCAAACGAACGTCGTTCCTGAGAGTCGATGGAAATAAGCTATTAATTAAGGATGACTCTGTGGGTCATAATACAGTAGGTTTGCCCGATAATCTAGTCTGTATCTAGACCAGCAAGTAGCGAAGATTCTGTGTCGACTAGATGTCGCACATGAATTAAGCAACGATGATCAGTATGGAAATCTCTAATTAAGGTGCAAACTTGGCCGTCGGTGCTTTTAACCTTTTTTTAAACAAAAATTGAGTACGAAGATCATGAACAGATTCCAGCTGATGCAGGTTCCATGCCGTCGTGTTGGACCATGCAGAACAGACTGCCAATCACACTGCTTTATCGGCCCTTATTGATCCCTTGACGGCGACCCTGCAGTCAGCAAGATATCGGCAAGAGTAGCATTTGCTGGTCATTTGGACTCCAGGATAAGCTAGACCGTGTTAGTGGCCTGCAGAAAAGTCACTGTAGCATTGGCCTTGTAACCTCCGTCTAGCCCTAACTTCCCGCCCATGGCCCACCTTGGCACTGGGCGCTATCGACATTTTTCGTTTGATTTGGTGCCAAATGGCTGATTTATTTTTCATCGAGATGGTCGTGATTTTTTGATAGTTGACTGGTGATAGTTCTGAAGGTAGCTAACGAAGAAAACCAATGGACGTTCACAGATAAAGTAGAAAGCTGAATCTGTCGGAAATATATCTAGATGGAATGTTCTAGCCGAGTGCCCGGAATGATCAAATTATCACAAATGTCCAACTTCAATACCTGTGTATTATCTAATTCATCTGTATCAAGGCCTTAACTAGTTACTGAACCGACACGTCTATCTTGAGTGTAGAATAAGTTCCCCTAGCTGTCTCATATTCCGAGCAACGTCTCGTGTACCATCGCACGTGCTGCGATCATGCAGCCACAAAATATCCAAGAAGTAGGGTTCCTCGGATGAATATTTTCATTTCGAAGCTAAGAACACCGTGATTGCACAGTAGCACGATAATATCCTGGTAATTTGACTTCTTTGAAAATTATATACGCCCGGTAAGCCAGTGTAACGCATTCATTGTTATATCGCCTGGTAGCTCATGATACATGCGTTATCTATACTACGCCGACATCGAAATCGTTGTACTACATGGTAACCAGCCTCGACATTCCAAGGACCATTGAGTAAAATTGAGGCCATCGGAATGTACAGTAGAACGGAAATGGGCAGTCGAGATGTGTCATATTTCGATACAGTGCATGAGATCTGCACACAGGTTGTCAATGTATTAATCTCTCGGTTTAGAAGTACGATTCGATCCGTATAAGAGACTCCTATCCAACCTGAATGAGATTTACATATCAAAGCGGTGCATGAAGATGTTCACTCCGTAAACGAAGGTCAACCCTAATCGGCATACCGTAACACTCTCATTACATTGTAAGTTACGGATTGTCAGCATCTGACCAATGATAGAAGGGGCTAGGTAAAAACTAACGAATTCCATTGGACAGATATCCAGGAGCAATACACGTATCGTAATGGATATTGTGGGACAGATAAGGGTTAGGGCGAAACAACCACGAGGGTTATTCAATGTCCTGAAAGTACTCAGCCCTGAACCCAATAAAATAATGTTTACACAATTAAAGTATACTTGTCCCCGACAGCGAAGTTCTAGTCAGCTCCATGCTCATCAATTGACTAATGATTGGGCGCATTGACAGTATACGCACTGTGGCTTAGCTGGCGCTTTGGCACGTACTGTAATCCTGGTGGAATGTAAGTGGTTCTTTCTGCATTAGAAAGCAAGCGCGTCTTTTTAGTACAGTGGAATCCAACAAATCCATATCTAAATGATAGGCTGCAGCACTTAAGGACCTAATCCGGGGTAAATGCGATTCAAGGAAACAATTGTTAGTCCTGAATACGGCCGTAAGTCGTTCGAAGTTGATAGGGCTTGTGCTTCTAATCCCGTAAGCCTTGCGTGGTGTATGGCTATGTCGACAGGTAATCTCGTCAATTCGACGAATGAATATTTACTTCTAGCGAGAGCTGTCGTTAGCATCTTCAGCTGCAGAAAGAAATATTTAAATTAAGAGACTAAAAGACCTTGTTTACATACGGCCGAAAGCCCTCGGGAACGGGCTAAACGAAGATCGCATGACGTTCCCATTTGTCTATCATCCAACTCAACCATGAGAATATGGATGCCTTGTCGCAATATTTAGCAATGAGAGATATCACGCATTATAAATTGACTACTTGATAACATGATTACAACCTGTTTGAAAATTCGTGCTGATAACAATTCGTCCCATCAACCTGGCACCTAACAAAAAGTAACCCACAATAAACTTCCAGCGAAATGGCCAAAACCACCCATTACAATGACTGGCCCAATACACAAGGGGTAAGCGACTGTATAAAGACTTGGATCTGATGTTTGAAACTAACCGGTTGGATAGTTTGATGTTCGCTACCAAGAACTGGAATCGACCCAGTTAGAAGTCGTCGGTACTATTCCTCCATATTGTGCAGGCGTGCTATTTCGCAACGGCATGGGGCCGCGCGAAGTCGAAACCGACAAGAAGATCACCTACAAAATCAATCACTGGTTTGACTGTTTCTCTCAAGTTCACCGGTTCCAGATTCATGCACCGACAGCAGAACATCCCAATGTCCGTGTCACGCATAATTCGCGTTTAACGTGTGACGGCGTTGTCCAAAGGATCAAGAAGACAGGATACAGGGGTGAAATCACATTTGGCGCTAAGTATGATCCATGCATGTCCGTTTTCCAAAAAGTGCAATCATTCTTCAATCCAAGTCCCAAAGATTCTGCCGATGGGATAGATATCTGCGTGTCCCTGTCGATCAACTTCCCAGGTCTTTCGCCAACGGGCAGCAAATATGAAAAGCCGTTCGAGAAGCCCGGCTTACAGACTTTATGCAACAAAACGGACAATTCCACACTTCAAATGCTTGATCCGAAAACTTTGGAGCCGATTGGTATTGCTGAACAGACTGTATTGCATCCGTCTTTGAAAGGTCAATTAAGCGCCGCGCATGCAAAAACAGATCCGGTTACTGGAGAGGTTTACAACTACAACTTGGAATTGGGTACTAATGTATATCGCGTCTTTACAGTCTCACCATCAACTGGTAAGACGAGCATCCTCGCAACATTCAAACACCCCGCTGCATATTTGCATTCTTTCTTCATCTCCGCGAACTATGTTATCTTATGCATTTGGTCTTCTCATTTTCGAAAGGGCGGAATGCCAATGTTGCTGAATCACAATTTTGTCGATACATTGGCCGACTACAGGACCTCAACCGGAGCAACATGGTTTGTTATCGATCGCAAACCGGGTGGTTCAGGCATAGTCGCCACTTATGAATCAGATCCATTCTTCAGCTTCCACACCATCAACGCGTATGAGGAGCCTTCACCCACGGATTCGTCAAAGATCGATATCGTGGCCGACCTCTGTGCCTACGATAGCCTGGATGTCCTGAAACGGTTCTACATAGACAATCTTCTCTCAGACTCACCAACCGCAAAGTCTTTGTCTGAGTCATCGAATTTGGATGCTTGTGCAGGCTACCGACGCTTTCGTCTCGCCCATTTGCCAAAAGCTCCAAACACGAAACCTTTAAAGGCAGCAGTCGAGTTCTCAATGCATAAAAGAACTTGGCCGGAACTACCATCAATCAATCCCAGTTTCAAACTACGCAAGCACCGATTCGTCTACGGTGTGACCAGTACTGGCAAGAGCACCTTCATCGATGGCCTCGTCAAGATTGATGTCGACACGAAAAGTACGTTGTATTGGAGTGAGCATGGACAGACGCCTGGTGAGCCGATCTTTATAGCTGATCCCGGTTTCGATGATGAGGATGCGGGATCGTTGTTGAGTGTTGTCTTGGATGGTGTTGCAGGGAAGAGTTACCTCTTGGTTCTTGATGCTAAGACGATGACTGAAGTTGGCCGAGCAAAGGTGGATAGTGTTGTTGGATTTGGTTTTCACGGAACACATGTCGCTGAAGCAAATCTCTAAATCAGTGTATGCGATTTTTCTTGCCCCTCTTGTGAAGTCTCAGCTGGCGATGGGCCTGCACTCGGCTTTCAACATAGTCTCAGCCTCATTATCCCTAATTATGTTAATATATGACTAACGAACAATCAATTGTATCTTCACCGCTTCTTTCCCCTCAGGATCAATGTAGTAGTGTAAGATAATTGATGGCATGGTACGTTTAGGGCTATCGCCGCCAAACCCTAACTTATCCTCGGTGGACATCATCAGTAACTCAAAACGTGTATCCCTGTAGTATAAGATGTATGTATTTAAGCCTTCTAGCTGATACTTTCCGACCTGGATATATGCAATGTTATATACGGCCCTAATTTAGGGATAGTGTTGGATTCTCGGTGAAGATAACTACTATGATCGCTATGTGCCTCCGAATCCTCGGCCATAATCTTACTATACAACTGCAACAAGGTTAACATCTACATAAGTACCCCTACCTGTAACTATCTCTTACTCCTTTATTTGAAAAAATACACACTTTCCATTATAGCTTGCTTCAAAATTAATTGGCCACGCTATAGGTGGATGCAGCGAATTCTCATCGGTTTCATTATAACATCATGGAGCTGTTCGAGGTTGGTCCGATTCAATGGTGCCACGAATGATTCTAGCCTCAAGAGTCCCAACACTAAATATCAATCAGAACACAAGTCTTTAGATTAGCACACGAGACACCTTGAAATATATGGAGTATTATTGAACACTCACCATCAAATTGTCCCACGCGTTGAGCTCTTTTCAGTAGGCCCAGAAGCTATGTTCGGATGCAGCAAATCTGACCGGATACGCAGCCGGTGTCCAAGAAAACTCTTCTTTCATTGGATGCGTAGTCAGTGTTGCTGCACCTGCCTGGGATCGTACCTCCTTGTTCCTGGCAGGATATTCTTCTTGGAGGCGAGGTGACTTGAATACAGCAGAACTGGTTGTCAACGCAGCCAATTTCCCAGAAGACACTTCGCTCATCGAGTTGCATCAACAATTACTGCACCTCCCTGGAACAGTACCGCCCACTGACTGGCACGAATATGGGGTCTGGTTTGAATGCAGCAATGCTGGTTATCGACGCAGCCGGTATCCCAGAAAGCCCGTCTTTCATATCCTGCGCATTCAGAATTAGTGCATCGGCCTGGAACACTTCTACCTTGCTCCTGGCACGAAATGTGGCTCTCTGCTAGAGCATCTAGACTACGAGTCAGCGGGATGCACCGGTGTACGTTGCGGCTCCTGACGAACCATGGACAGAGAAACTAAATCATAAAATGTCAGCATCTGATCAGTTTGTTAAGTATAACTAAATTCCATACCTTAAGAACGTCAGAATTGTGGCGAGAGAGAATTGCATCTTGAAGTTGTACGAGTCGAGCTCGTCTCAGGACCGACGGATGGCGTGAGGTTCAAACCAATGAGCTTTGAAACTACTCACCTATTATATAGACTTTATTTCGAGCCTTGAATCATGTATGAACTATATATGAATCACAAGCCGTTATTGCTCCGCCTAGTTTCGAACCCGATTACGCGGGTAAGATCAAGCCTAACTGCAATGAGCTATATTTTTGAACGAATTATCACGTCGGTAGAGAATCATTGAGATGCCGTGGACTTATCTGCAATCAGGTGTAGTAAAGATGACTGAGAACTGGGGGTATGTATGGAATTACATCTTGTCTTTGAAGAACGTTTCGCCATCCAGTGCATAAATGTAACATTGATTAATGACTTTCCGTGACCCAGGTCGAATACAGCATGAACAGGCGGTAGTAGAGTGATAGTTGATCAAATTTTGTTGATATCTAATGTACTAGTCTATCAGTTTCAAGTTCTCTCTAGCTGTAAAAGACCATAAAGCATTCTTATCGACTCAGAAAGTTCAACATCTGCACAAAATCAACAACCTCATCATAAGGTTTCGCTCAAGAAAGTCAATTATTATTATTCCACACCGAGAATGACTTTTACAGCAAGATCGTGCATACTCACGAGTCAGTATGAAGTGATAAAACTCTGGCGTTGTACCTCAATCATGTTTACTATCGGCCATAGACTACCGCCAGCAGCTCTTCTCCTCTTTCCTTTTTATTTTTAGGATAATACCGCCTTGTATTGTCAAGATAATACAAGAATCACGGACCCATCTAGACTCTTAAAATAAATGTTGCATGTCTCCTTGCCGGCCCGAGTAATTTATCTAATATAGACGCCTTCGGCTACGAGGAAAGATGGACCAAGAGTCAGTCATTGACAAATTCGCATGCAATCAAATGATCTTAATCATCCTTTCAACGTGTTTTGCCCTTCCATCTATTTGTCGTATTGTGCAACCGAAGATAAAGTCCATTAAACACAACCGTGAAATGAGCTGGAGCGGAAAGATTTGTGGCAAAACCCGCTTACACTCGCCCAAAGAATGACCGTCGTGATATGAAATTACGATGGTTAAATTCCTTGGTCATATCGAGTTCCAAAGGATTCACAACGCCTCAGACGTCTGTTCCTGCCGGAGAAGAAGCATGGCTTGGACTCTATAAAAGACGTTCCTTGCTTCCATCATAATAACGTTCTGAAAGAGGGCTAAGATGTCGATCTATATACCAATTTGTACAAGTCTGGATTATTTCGTTGGTCCATTCATGGGGCCTGTCAGTATAAATTTGAGCACGTTCCTGATCCTCGGATTTTTCTGGATTCAAGCATTCCCCACACAGAAGAACATAGCGCAACAGTACTGCAGGAATAATCTCCCCGACCTCTACGGAATCATGCGGCTCATTCTTTTAAAGACCCGCTAGTCTTCAAGATGTTATGGTTATTCGATTCGATAGCAATGACTTCCTTGCTGCGACGTACGTCGTTGGATATCTGATGAGCGAGCCGACTACTGCTACACGGATGTCAAAAAGATCTAGAACAGACGCTTTGAAGATAGATAGATTTATATTATTACAATATTTAACATGACTCAATCCCAACAAATGTTTCGACCACGTGTGCAATTCATACAACAATTTAGACGCCACGGGCCTCCCCTCTTCCTTGGCCCTGGTAAAGACGAGTGTCGATCATGATAGATACGAGGAAAATGAAACATCTCGATGATAATATAAGACATAAAAAAATGCCAACCAAGAGCAGAAAAGAATTTTTCGGATCACAGAAAAGTGAATCGGTGAAAAGCTTGACAAGATGAAGCTATCCACGTCAACGCTTCTTGTGGCCTGGCTCGCGGGCCTTGTCTCTGCCAAGGACCCCATCAAGAAGAAATTGACCGGACATATCAATCCCTCTCAGGTGTACTCATTTGTTTATGTTCCTTTTGATGTTGAGGTCGGCACAACCTCTATCTATGTTCTCCAAAGCTACTCGGACAAGGGTAATGGAAATGCCCTGGACCTTGGAATCTTCGACCAGCGTGGGTATCAATTGATGGACGGTCACAACGGTACTTCCGGATCTCGTGGATGGAGTGGTGGCTTCCGCAACAATTTCACCATCACCCCTTCTTGGGCCACTCCAGGATATGACCCGGGCGCTATCGAGCCCGGTACCTGGAACGTCGTTTTGGGTCCTTACCAGTCAGTTCCCGGCGGTATTGACTGGCAGGTAGACATTGAAATGGGATTTGACCCAGTCGATACCTTCTTCGAACTTGCCCCTGCCTCTGTGAACTTGGATCCGATTTGCAACGGATGCACCGAGGATAAGGCATTCGAATGGCTTCGTGGTGACTTCCATATGCATACCGTCTACTCCGATGGACATTATACTCCTCAAGAACAAATTACTAATGCTTTGAGCCGCAATCTCTCCTTCATCTTCTTCTCCGATCACAATACCGATACCAGCAACAACATTGTCGGCACATACCAAGAATCCATTGCCCCTGACCTGCTCATCGGCCGCGCCATTGAAGTCACCACTCGTGAAGGACACTGGCAAGCCGTTGGTCTCAATCCGGAGCAGATTATTGAATGGCGTTACCATGCCGGAGACAACCCAGGCTACGAAGCTGCTACCCATCAAGTACATCGTACCGGTGGTTTTACCTCCGTCAACCATCCGTTCGCTACATGCGGTGCATGCAACTGGGGCTTGGATTGGGACCACAACGACGCCATCGAAGTCTGGAACGCTTTGTGGGATCCTCAAGATCAGCAGTCTGTGCAGAAGTGGCATGACTTGCTTGTCAGTGGAAAGATGACTACTGCTATCGGCGGAAGCGATGCGCACAATTTCCCTGCCCTTAATGGACTTCCTACCACCGTCGTCAAGAGCCGAGGTAAATCTCAAGCCGGTATCGTCGAGGCTGTTAAGGCCGGTCGTGCATATCTGTTGGAGGGTCCTGGGATGGATTTGGATTTTTCCGTTACAGTCCCTAGTAAGCCGACAGCCGAGATTGGCGATAAGGTGAAAGGTGAGGCAAACGGAGCGACCGCAGTCCTTGCTACTCAGGGTCTTGCGGGACACAAGGCCTGCTTCATCTCCGATAAGGGGTATTTTTACAACACCACGATTGTGGACGGAAACCAAATCGAACAGAAGCTACCCAATAGTGCGA
Organism: Talaromyces liani; assembly: GCA_022814505.1. Lineage (NCBI taxonomy): Eukaryota > Fungi > Ascomycota > Eurotiomycetes > Eurotiales > Trichocomaceae > Talaromyces > Talaromyces liani. The sequence goes on from JAKLNL010000050.1 coordinate 50,476, forward strand.
AATTCGTCAGGACTGAAATCAGAAATGGCACCGATGATGGAATGCTGGCCTTGACAAATCCTGTCTGGTTTCTGGGCACGAAGGATGAGCTTTAAACCTCACTGTACACGCTCATGTCTGTATACCAGGAGGTTCATATAAATCTACCTCGTTGAAAGACGAAGATGAAATCATGCTCATATATGCAATCTCGGAAAGCATTTACCGTATATCGATGACTCTTATTATTTATTTATTTTTTCAGTGCTTTTGGTAAATAAGGAAGATTCTTTGCATATATCTGCCTCAAGTATATGAATTTCAGCTGCCTGCTCGCGCTCAATTAATTTTAGTAACGAATCCGTGCTTCAATCTTTCAGACACAATCTTTCTTCACGCGGTCTATCAACCATGCCTTGCTTCACTGACGCACTGCCTGACGCGACTCAAAAGGCCATGGACTTTACGAATTCGTCCTTTTACGGCACGAACACCTACCGTCGCCCGCCCAAATCATGTCGCGTGAATGTGCAACAAATAGAAGACACAAGACAGTGATGATTAATGACATGAACCTCATGGTTAAGTTTGGCTACACTCTCAGTGTGGAAGAGGCTCTGAACCTTTGGATGGTCAAACGCTCCTTTGGTGACAAAGTCCCAGTCCCTGAAGTTTTTGGCTGGCGCGTTGACGCAGAGGATATCGTATTCATTTACATGGAGCTCATTCCTGGACAGACATTGGAAACTCGTTGGGAGTCCCTTAGTTCTATTGATAAGAAGTCCGTTCGCTCTGATTTATGCGGAGGCATCAGGACCTTGCGTGAACTGGAACAAGACCCCAGCAACCAATATATCCGTATGGTTTAGACAAGCCTTCCATGAAAGCAATCTGGGTGATATACTAATTGTCGTAGGATCAATAAGTCGCGGTCATTCGCTGGACTATGTTTTTCAAACAACACCAAATCACTAGCCCTTTCCAACTACTAATGATTTCGACGACTGGTTTTCTGGCTTGTGGCAAGCTTGGCTACCTTTCTCCCAAAGGGTGCCCGACCCTCACAGGAAATATTTACCAGACACTGGCACAATCAAGTTTACACATGCAGATCTACATAGATCAAACATAATGGTGTCTTCAACCAGTCCTTGTCGGGTTATTGCAATTGTAGATTGGGAACAGGCAGGCTGGTATCCAGATTATTGGGAGTACTGCAAAGCTCTGTATACGTGTTGGTACGAAGATGAATGGCGTCGAGATTTTATCAAAAGATTTTTGCGTCCGCGGACGGAAGACAATTACATATTCATGGACTATACAACGTGGATGGGAAGCTGTTTAACGTCGTATCTACCTTAGCGGCTTTAAGGGGCTCATGATCAAACGTTATGGGGTCGGGGATTTTAACCCATCATGTTGCGTTCTAGCTGCAGTTAAGCTTCCCCGCAAGATGATCGCTGATAACCGTGGACAGATTCAGCCGTCAATGAAAAATTAGAGAATTAGAGTTATTCAAATCGTCTGTCGCAGGTCGACAGTTATGGTTCGGTGTCAGTTAATTTTGAATATACTTTTCATTATATGTGGTGATCAGTATATGCTGCCCTCGTCAAAAGCAGTGAAAATATTGTCCAAGCCAAGGCCATTGTCGTGCCAAAAAAGCGAATTCCTGGTAGGCGACAGCCAATTTGTATCGGGGTCTAAGGCACTGTACAAATTATGTTCATCTAGTTCAGTAACCAAAGTGGACAATTCTGCTCAATACAGCATCGATGTGTTTTCTATCTCGGTGATAGCCCCGATACCTGCTGGTTGTTCAATAACAGGTGGTTGAGACAACATGATGTCCGTAGTGATATCGCCGGGCTGTAGTACTTGGAGAACCTCTTCCACGGTCATAGTGCTTTCTCCACCTGGTTGCTTTGTCAATAACAACATGTTCCGTGCTGCCGATATTTGTAGGCCAAATTGGTTATATAAGCTGGGACGTTCTTCTTCATGATTCCAGATGGTTGGTGCACGGTTAGCGAGAAGATGCTTTCTGATCGACGATACTTGGATACCTGATCAACTCGTGATTCGATATGTCGACATTAAATGGTCTGCCGGCGATAAAAGCTTCCAGACGATGGAGAGCCGGATGAAAGAGACCTCCCAACTCAAGTATTATTTGTTTAACTTGAGGCCATCGGTGTACCATCTTATTTAAGACAGTTGGAATGGAGTGCATTACCCATGATATTTCCATGGCGTTCGTCAAGTCCAGGAAACTTTCCCGTTTCAACGCCCCAGCCACAGTCCGCATGCGTTTTGTTGATTCATTCCATGGTGCAGTACCAATAGTTCCACCTTGCGTCTTGCTCACTATTCCGTGTAATGTGTAGAAAAGAGGACGATCGATGGTTGCCAAAGCGATTTTGACCATGAATTTCTGCGCCGCTTTGTAGCTGTTTACAATCAGGATTCGTCGACTGCCAAGCTTGGCCTGCACCAGCTCTTAATTGTTCTTGGTGGAAAAGGAAAAGTCCTCAAAGGCCGTTGGATGATCTTCGCCGAGAGCCTTCAGGTGGCTGTAGAATGGCATATATGGCTCTTGGTAGCTCTGGATTACCTTTGATCTTGGGTATATCAGTGGCGTTAGCAACGTTGTATAACCACCACATAGCCAGCGAGGAAACCATTCCAAGAGATAAAAGTCTGCCATGTTGCTAGAGTAGTTAATTCAATATCGTACGTGCTCGCCATCTTCATTCTATTTGCGATTTCCAAGGTTGTATTGGGGCACTCGGTTGACGGACTCTTTCAAGACATATACGCTATATACCTTACTGACTGACCTCTGACAAGGAAAGTATGATCGAATCACATCATCGCCGTACCCTATCAACGTCATGAGATGTCCACTCCTTCTCTACGGTAGTTTCATCCGATGATTTACCTATCATCCATACAGCCCAAAATTGAGGGGCATTGTTATCATCTCTATCGCCGACGGAGAGACGCGGTCCCACAGACGGAGAAAGCCTTTCTCCACGTGTGCCTGGACTTGGCGATGGGGAAGAAATCGAGTCGTTCCTATGGAGACCCTGCTTATGTGCTAGTCAGTAAATTAATTTGTTTTTATTACTTAATGACATGAGTTTTGGTGGTGAGTATTGTGTGTCTTGTGTCTGCTGTTCGGAATCCTGCTCGGTGTTGTGAGGGTATCTACCTATATTCTGGAAACATAACAAAACCTCAATCATCATCTAATAATATCCGAGTATAATGGCTGAGTTCAAGGCAGAGAGTCTCTTTCCCATTCCTGGAAGGACTGCCGTCATTTTTGGTGGAGGTGAGTTCTGCGAAAATCCTACCCTTGTCATGAGACGGAGCGAGAAATTCATAGTTAAGTTAAATGTACTTAGGTAATTCAACATGGGCAGCGGATTGGGTCGCATCTGTGCCAAAACATTCTTCTCCAATGGTGCCAATGTTACGATCATTGATCGCGAAGCTTCCCGACTTGAATCGGTGAAAAGGGAGCCCGAACAGATCCGCAAGCAACTCCCAGTCAAAGGCGAAATCAAGATTATTCATGGCGAACTTGGCGAGAAGTCCTCTCTAAAAGCAGTTGTGGCGAAAGTACGTGAAGCGCATACCGAAATCGATATCCTCGTACAATCAGAAAACAAAACAAGATTGCGTACAACGCTGGAGAACCTCTCGAGAAGTTGTTCGCGGCCACGAACTCCTTGGTATACCAGGACATTGGGCTCTCTTTCAGAATCAATGTTCTATCACGATATTTCTTAACCTCGGGTCTGCTCGACTACTTGGGTGCAACGACCAAGAAAGGTGGTGGTAGGGGATGTGTTATTTGTTTCAGCAGCGTGGCCAGTAAGCATAACGGTCAATCTGAGCCAGCCTATCAAACCACGAAAGCAGCATCGATCACTTGGTGAAGATTATGGCAGCAGAGTTGGCTGAGTTCTACAGTAAGTTAGATCATTTTCGTGCATTTGGATCATAGCTAACGTCGGTTTAATAGTCCGAGTCAATGCCATCTCTCCAGATCTTTTCCCATCGGCTCTAAACCCCTCTGACCCTAACCACCCCGAATTGAATGTGCGATTTGCAAAAGATATGCCAGCTCGTCGAGCTGGCACCGAACAAGAAATGGCTGGCACGGCTTTGTACCTTGCATCTCCTGCTAATGCATATATGACTGATGAGAACATGCATGTTGATGGAGGTCGATTGTTGGTAGCTGCTGCGAAAATATCAGATTTGTAAATAGAGGGTACGAGGATTTAGTAAATATCAGTTTTAGCACTACTAGGCTCTCAACAATCAATTCCACAGAATTACGTTTGTTAGGCGCCTAGGTAGTTAATTAACTATCTGCTCAATGCATTCCAAATCACTTTACCAAATTTTTTAGTATTTGAGAACTTCAGTTATGAGATAATATTGAATTAAACCATAAGATGAGCTTCACCGTTCAACTTCCAGATCCTTGCATCCTTCATGACAAAGTCGACATCTCTCAATGCCTTTTTATCTTCCATGGGACTTGCATCCAAAGCAATAATATCTGCTCTGCATCCTTCCTCAAACCAGCCAAACTTGAATCCGCAAAGTTTTCCGCCACAACTTTCCCATCCTCCCACAGTACACATTTCGAGGACATCCTCAACCGGGATTCCAGCTTCAATCATCAGTTCCATTTCCCGCACATTGTCTCCGTGAGGGTAAGTTCCCGTATCCCCACCACATGCGAGACGGACACCAATATCGTAAGCGAGCTTGGTTTGCTTCAGAATCTCGGAAAAGCGCTTTTTGTGTAGATTTTCGCAGACTGCTAGTGTTGGCACGAAAATGGTTCCTTTCTCTTTCATGAGCTGGAAAAGTTCCTCGTTAGCGAAGTAGCCATGCTCGATAGTGTTGACACCGGCCTTCACGGCTCCCATAGCACCTTCAATTGTACCGGCATGACAAGCAACAGGGCACTTGGCAAGTTTCGCTTCTTTGACAATCATGTCCATTTCCTCCTGGTGGAACAGTAACACATCCGGGTTGGGCTCCTCGGGCGGATGCGTCACGCTGTGTACGTAAGGATGTTGCTGAACTGGTGGGAACCGCATAATACGACGACGATAGTCTGCGAAGAACTTGATAACGTCTGCCCCTTCGGCGATCCGTCTACGAACGGCCTTTTGTGCCTCGGCTGGACCATCCACTGGTTCACAACCCTGAGGCAAGCATACGCCATTGCAGGCATTTTCAGTGCGCGACTCATATGAACCGGTACTTGCCAGCACTTTGGTAGCCACGAATAGTCGGGGACCCGGTATCAAACCACGAGAAATGGTATCACGCATATTGGCATCCATTGAACCCAGTGATTCGCTACCAAGATCGCGATAGGTTGTATACCCGGCTAGAAGTGCAATCCGACAGTGATTGACGGCTCTGACAACGCGCTCAACGACGCTTTCGTCTCGCTTTTGCTCTAAAGAAGGACGTTCGGCGTAAGAGTGAAGGAAAACATGGGTGTGGGCGTCGACAAAGCCGGGCATCACGAACTTTCCTCGCAGATCTACGGCATCTTCAGATGGAGAGGAAGTAATTTCTTCGTCATTTTCTCGTTGGTAAACTTTGACGATGTTGCCGGTTTGTCGGTCGACGACAATACTGGTATTGTCCAGGACTTTTTTCTGTTTGGGGTCAAACAGTTGCGACGTATGAATTGTGTACTGCGACATCCTGATTTATGGTGTTTCTTGCTACGAAAAAGAACTTTCGGTCAAACTAGCAGAATTTTGAATCCGAAAAATTCTGATCAGAAGGTTATTTCAGAAATATTTTCCATGCGAATTCACGTCCTCGGTTTCTCGCCATGCCCATCTCCGTTGTCGACAGCGGGGCAAAACACTGCCGATAAGAAAGTCATTCGGACGAGAAGCTCCTGTGGAGAGGAAACCAACCATTCAGCATTCTTCAAGAGAAAGGTAGTGGATCTTTTGGACGATGAGATAAGACCAAAGATTCAAGCTTAGGGCTAGTACTATAGTCACGGACGAAGCCTTCGCGTTTCTCCGTGTGTGGGCAGTTAGAGCCATCCGGGGCAGACCCAACCCTAATTGACACAGCAGAGAAGCCAATTCCTTTGGGTTGGATTTCTATCCCTCTATCTATCATAGCAGGTGATGATGATGATAGAGAGCAAACGATTGAGCTAGACTGGAGTCGGCTGTGATGTTATCTTACTAGCACGTGGCAATTAAGCCGGTCGACTCTTTTATCAAAGCTCTCTTTCGCTGCCTTGTCTCGTCTAGCCTGATGCCCCAGCAAAAATTGCTCTGCCAACGTTCCCTTCGGTGATTAACTTGCCGAGCAAACCAAGTTTAAATTCGGGGACCCATACCAGAAGGATACTATCAAATCGTATCGTTGGCCAATATAAGGAAACCCTCAACACTAGGGAAGGCGCTTTGTAATTACAAAAAGTGTAATTTCAATGTAAATTAGAAATGCGTAATGTAAATAGATTTGCATTTGTAATTACAATTCTAGGGTTAAGTTATAGGGTTAAATTATATAGGCCTGAGAAAAATTTTTTATCTTAAGGTAGAATGAGAGAAAAAAATAGCACTATTTGTGATAGGGAGGAATATAACCCTAACCCTAAATGTAATTACATCTGTATGTAAATTAGACATCAAAATTTAGGTGGTAATTACAATTTACTGTAAATTAGAGAAAATTTTGTAGTTACACCAACACTAACTACTCAACACAAGGTTTCGCTCTTTTCCGCCTGGATCCCGCTCTTTTAACGGGTAAATCCGACGTCTGATAAACTTAGAATTTGTCGCAATTCCGTGCACCTGATGGACTTAGACGAAGATTTCTCGGACAGCTTATACATAAGGATAATTTTTGCGTCTTGAAATAAATTCATTTTCTGCTGCATTAGCATATCGATTTCAAAATTCTCGAGGTCGATGATCGCAGAAGCGCCACAACGATCTACGCACCAGCAACCGCAAAGGCCATAAAACAAAGCCCTCAAAGACCGCAAAACAAACACAATTTGAAATGAATCACAATTACCCAAGACCCTACGTGGACACTCTGCGCCTCCGTGGTCCTTCTTACTATGAAATCGGACTCCAACATGGCCAACAAGCAAAAGAGCAAATTTACACCAACATCAGAACATACACGACATTCTTCCAAGAAACAGCTAGTATGAAAACCTGGGAAAACGCAAAGGAGCGCTCAAAGATCTTTATTCCCACTCTTGAAAAGCTATATCCGGAGTCATTAGAAGAAATGCGCGGTATCGCGGAAGGTGCTCAGCTTGATATGGAAGATATCCTTGCATTGAACGTCCGGAGCGAAATTGGATTGACAAATTATCCCAACACCCCCAAAGAAGAACCTCCTGCAATTACCGACGGTTGCACTTCAATTGTTCAGTGCTCGCAAGATGGATCGACCGTAGTTTTGGCGCAGAATTGGGATTGGCTCGAACAATTACACGATGGAATGGTTATTCTGGATATCGTAACGCCTGACGGAAAGACGCGACTACAGTTCATGAATGAAGCTGGATTGGTGGGCAAAATTGGAGTCAACTCGCACGGAGTCGGAGTTTGCATGAATGCCCTTCGATGCGGTGCGCTTTCCATAGATCGTTTACCGACTCATGTTATGTGCAGACGTGTCTTGGAATATGCGAAAACTTTTGATGAAGCTGTTGCAATGCTCGATCAGTACGGTGGTGCTTGCTCATTCAACCTCGTTATGGCAGACGTGCAGGGCAAATTCGCTACTGTTGAGATCACACCGAACGGAGTTTCTGTGATTGGCCCTTTGACAGAAGGAGATTCTACCAAGGTCTCAGGAAAAGGTCCAAATTTTATCGCCCATACAAACCACGTTATGACACCACCTACGCAATTCCCTCGGGGAGCCATCTACGACAGACCTGCACCCAACTCATTCTCACGACTAGAAAGGATGACAGAATTGACACATGAAGATATCAACCAACGAAAGGAACTTACTTTAGAATTGGTCATTGACCGATTGAAAGATCAAATGGGCACTCCAACCAGTATTTGCCGAGACAAGCCTGCCAATGCGACGGGAATGGAGAAAATGACAACACTTGCTACTGTGTCGATGGTTTTTGATACTGTGGCCAAGAAGGTGGCGAAGGGTCAGATTACAATTGGTAGACCCTGTGAAAAGGGGTTGCAGTTGGTGGAGTTGGCCTTCTGAGCATGAAGATGTAACCAGCGCTGGCATTACATTTTACGGCCTGTTTTGAAAGCAGTCGAGCATAATATAGGTATTCATAGTCCATTAAATCATCTGCCAACTATCACTCAACAGATGGAGGGCATTATAGGTAGTAGCGTATGATTTTGGCACCACCATATTTACCGACGCCACTGCTATCGCCAATGGTGCCACGGCTGGGGCATCCTCTAGCTCTGAGGCAAAATATGCTTCCTTCGAAGGGGAGTAGCGCTACAGCTACTGGCAGCATCAGGGTAACATTGTTACAGTTACAGACAACGGATAATAAATGGAGGTAATCAACCGTACTTGCTCATACCACACAAGTGGTAGGGTCGAGGTTTGACAGTGTTTTCTGTTGGGACAAAGTGCCATATTACGTTTTTTATATAAGTATCATAATTATAATATGCTTACTTTGTCTAAATGGTAACGAGGGAGTTTCTCTTTGATATAACTTTGAGGTTAACTAGACATTTCTGCAATTTTCATAATAAAACAAAGTATAACTGTCAGAAATCCACACAGGATTTCTGATGAAAAGCTTACTACCTAGCACAATTACAGTTGACTATAAAGAGCAGAAGTTTCAATATGTGTAGGATCTGCCTTGAATTCATACCAAGAAAAAAAAGGAAACGCTTTGTTGCATATCTCATATTGTTAGATATTACGGAACAAGCCATACTGCTGCTTCATTGCCAGTAACTATCCAGGCATATCTTCGATCAGTTATGTCATCTTTTTCTTCCTAGCACCTGAGGTGACAATCCGAAGACCTCTACGTGCACACAAGGTCTCTTTTTACAAAAAATATATTAGTATCACTTCGCCTGTGATAGGTGTGATTCCTGTTATGGTACTATGCCTTTTACAAAGGCATTGTTCAGTGGAAATTCTATCTCAATGAAAGAGCCTTAGACGCCTAAGGCAGCCGTCAAGACACAGTCTATGCCATACACAAAGAAAGACTCCCTTTTCGTGCCATTTCTCCCATTTTGGGTACATATACCCAAATCGTTCCTGACCAAATTCTACATCATCATTTGCCACGTTTCAGTCAACCAACCCTTCAAATCACCATCTTTTACCTACGCCACGTCGACTTTGCAGCGCACAAAATGTCCTCGCTCAACCAACAGCCCCATGGATTGGGAAACGTCGAGATGTCTGACCGGTACTCTAACGCCCACTTCTCACTGATTATCCAACGTTATCTTGATCCCGAAGACGATATATCACTTCATGATGCTGTGGGCTTGGTTCACCGAATGCTTCCTGAAAAGGTCGATGAATCACCGGGATTGAATATGGATCGTGGTCTCTTTGAAAACGATATTCTACAACTAGCTGCAAGGACCCCATACAACGATAAAGCACAATCTCGTCTCGCGAAGCTTGTTAGCTATTTGATCAACTCTCACAAACTCAGTGATTGGGAATCTGGGCAGAAGGCGCGTGATCCAGATCGTCATACATCTCTAGATTGAGGCTCAAAACTGATATTTGGGGTTCTGGCAGGGATACACAATTCACAACCCATGGGAGGACATTCGTGTGACCTTGAACACCAAACATCCGTGTAAGTCTGACTTCGTCTCCGGTTCCTCCGAGTTTGCTATCCACGCAAAGTTAGCATGGTTTATATTGATCGTTTCCCTGATTGTTAGGGAAGTTCGAGCGATACGGTGTGGCAAACGCACAGGTAAACACGCACGCATTCATAGCGCGCTTGACATGTCGGGGCAATTTTCCCCATTGACGCACCCTGGCCGATCTGGACTTGCGCGATGCCCTTGAGGAAGCACAAGACGATCAATGGGACGAACAGCAAGTAAGCTCCGCGGCTATGTGGATCATTTGCGCTGGCCAGTGGTATTCAATCAAATCGGTTTGTATTCAGGACCTCAACCTGAAAGTTTGCACAAGTCCATATGGTCGCGAGGTTCGTTCTACGAGGGGCCTGTTGCTGGGCTAGAGCTGTGGAATTTCTGGCAAGCTCGTTTCGTTGAAGCTGCAAACAGCGATTCCACTAGTGATGAGTATAGATGGTATGCTCATAAAGCCAGCGAGCTTATGAAATCTCTTGCGCTCAATGCGATGTGATGAAGTTCAGATTATCGCATACCGCGGCCTTGTGGAATGTTTCTGCCATCCGAGTGCCGAAAGTCTATTTCTGGCGCAATTGAAACTTTTAAGTGGAACTTTGATGTTTTTGAGACAACTCAAATACAACTTCTTTTGTGGCATTTTCAGATCATTAAGTTTAGCTGTAGTTGAATTGATTGATCATGATTGCCAGCATTATGAATGTTACATCAGCCTTACTTCGGAGTACTCCGTACCTACATATTTAGGCAATCAGACTTCCCTGATTACCATTCGATGCCGGTATATATATATTAACGACGCCAAGATAAGCGTCGGACGGCGTAGACAATCTTGACCCTGATTACGACGAATCAAAGTGCTAGTATTAATCGATGTTCTTACCAAAAATGTCGTAGATGTGCTAGTTAATATGTGACTATCTGTCTATCGCATGATTGCATTGCCCCGGTGGATAGGTACTGCACAATTCCACCCATATACGGAGTACTTGTTTAGCACATGTCCAGGTCCTGCCAATGCCTCGTCCGGATGGTTTACACAGGGAAAAAACTGCCGATACTTTCAGATTCGCTATCTTTCCAGGGAATCGGTTGCTACCAACGCTTCGAAACTAGGCCCTACGGAGTAGGCAAAATTTTAATCTGTAGATCCACCCAACCAAGGTGGCAATCGTCTTATCACCAGACTGAGCAGACTCACCTCATGGTAGCATTCTTAGCATTAGTGGATCTACGATAGGCCCCAGAAGCTGTCTTCATTGGCGCAAGGCTCCCGTGATGGCGCTGCGAATCCTTTCAGCACCACTTAGTTCGTCCAGGCCAATCCTAAACAAGTTAAGCATCCCGTTCGGTGCTCAAGATAAGCAGGGCCACTAGAATCCCCGCATGAAAAAAGCAAAGAAAAAAAGAGGGTTAAAAACAGAGGCAAATCCGAGGTCTTTGTCCAACGAACTACCGTGGACTCGACCGGATTTCACTCAAGTGGGATATTCGATCATGGCGTCTCTTTTCCAGCGTGTGAAGGCGGCAGTGAAGCTTCCCATTGAGGAGGAGGATGCAGAGAGATCGCGGTGGATCAATGAAGGTTAGCAAGCTCTTGTTTACATATTTGTCGCAAAGGCACGCGACCGGCGGAGCTGAACTGTTTCTCTTTGCTAGATCTTCTTCCTACGCCGCCAGAACAACAAAGTAAGCAAATGACGCTCTTATTATCACGAAACTCGAACTCATTCATAATTAGCTTGGCGCTGGTGGAACTATGTCACCTTTTACTGGTCCATCTCATTCACCAACTGGACCCTGGGATCTGTGAGTGATGGTGTACATCCCTGGAAATCATTATTCTAACCAGCGTAAAGTCGATGATCGGTGTCGGCCTCAATTGGTGGCAGGCTATCATTGTCATTTTCGTGTCTCAATTTATCTCGTCCATTGCCATGGCTTTCAACTCCCGGGCAGCAGCGGTATACCACATTGGATTTCCCTGCGTTGGTCGAAGTGTCTTTGGCATGTGGGGGAGTTATTATTTTGTTGGTGCTCGAGCGATTTTGGCCATTATTTGGTATGCAGTGCAAAGTAAGCGATACTGCTCTGCTTCATGCAATGAAAGTTGGGGGTGATGCTAATGGGATGGCTCTGCTTAGTGTATTCTGGCGCCCAATACATGTACAACATCCTTCGAGCCATTTTCGGACACAACTTCATCGATATCCCCAATCACTTGCCTGAAAGCGCCAGCATCACCACTCCGGTCATGCTGTCTTTTTTCCTCGCTTGGCTAATCCACCTGCCATTCTGCTATTTCCGGCCGTATCAGTTGCGCAAGTTCTTCTGGTTCAAGACTATCGTTTCGCTACCGGCAATGTTCGGCTTATTTATCTGGGCTATGGCAAATACCAAGGGTCGCCTGAGTGGTGGACTTTATACCGCAACTTCTACGAGTTCTAGCACGGTTGCTTGGATGATCCTGGCCGGAATTAACAGTGGCATGGGGTAGGAAAATCTTCTAACTCCGGTGGACTACGCATTCTGACTGGTCCGATCTAGAAATACTGCTACACTCATTACCAACCAGCCGGATTATGCGAGATGGTCTCGCAGCCGAGATGCTCCTGTTTGGACCCAGGTGGTAAGTGACACACCTCCATCTACTTGTCGTATTGGTCGAATTCTAATATTGATTTACAGATCTCAAATCCAATCGCGGTGACCCTCTCTGCCAGTCTTGGTATTTTGTCCACCGCAGCCGTCAACCTCAAATTCGGTACTAGCATCTGGTAAGCACACGCCAAGAAGTACTGAAAGCGCGACGCATCATATAGCACGTGTCTAACAATGAAGCAGGAACCAATGGGATATGATGAACCTTATCTTGGACAACTACTGGACATCCAGTGTCAGATTCGCCGTTTTCCTCTGCGCATTCGCCTGGATGGTCCAGATCGTTGGAGTCAATATTGCAGCCAACATGATTGCCTTTGGTGCCGACTCCTCCATGTTGTTCCCATCGTATATCAATATGCGACGAGGTCAGTTCATTATCGAGATTCTCGCCTGGGCTGTTTGTCCATGGAAGATCCTTGCTTCGGCAGCCAAGTTTACAACTTTCCTCAGCGGGTATGGTTTGTTCATGGTATGATTCTCTCACATAATACATTTTTGATTTGTGCTAATTCTTTTAAAGGCAAGTGTTGTGGCAATCATGGTGTGCGACTGTACGCATTACAATTTTCCCAATCCTAAATCAAGCTCCTTTGCTAATATCAACCAGACTTCCTCCTCACCAAAGGAAACGTTTTCATACCCTCGCTGTACAACGGGACCCCGGCCAACAAGAACTACTACTATACTGGCGGTGTTAACATTCAAGCTGTAATCGCTTATTTGATCGGAATCGCACTGCCTTTCCCTGGTTTCTGTGGCGAACTAGGAGCTAACGTTTCCACCGCGGCAATGCATATCGTCGACCTTGGCTGGATTCTATCGTTTGTCACGGCATTCATAGCGTACTATCTCATCTGTCAGATTTGGCCTACTGCCAATATGCGTTACGTGAAAGAGCACGGCTATGGGTTTGAGCAGACAGCATCGGAGACGTTGCTGGACTCCACTGAATGGGGTGTACCGAGCGATAACGTGGTGCGAGATGATGTGTACGTGGATAAGCATATGTCCTAGATATTGTCAACGGATAATATTATGCACGTGTACACAGTTCGGTTTATGAAGTTATATTGCAAAAGAAGGCACCATCTAGATGGATGCGTTCTGAGTTATATGTGAAGACTTCTCTAGTCCCATCCCATCGGACCTGTAAGCTCATACGTATGACGTAGACACAACTAAGGATAATCTCCTATATCCCAGATTTTCCCGGGAGAGATTGTAAGTACGTAGGTATCGCATTGATGCAGCTTGGGCAACCCGCACCTATGCTAAATGAGGAGGACCGGCCGTGCTAAACTACTTTGTTGCACCACATGTAAATATACAGTTGCATAGAATCGCCGCTTCCTTCGATTTGAGTATCTTTACTGATGTGGAAATGTTTGGGGCGTACTATTCTCGGTAGTAGAGTGGTGGAATACAATCCAGAATCTATATACCCCGCAATCCAGGATGAATTCAAGATCCATCGGAAATAGATATACCGAGGTGGCTAGTTGATTGTAAACTTTGCGACTGTGTGAGCCATATCTGATGAATTTTATTTGTATTTCTGACTGTTTGTCCAACATGTCCAGGTACAGCCGTGTATAGATGTCGTCCGGATGGAGATACATGTACCGATATCAAAATCTAAGTATCACCAGGGCTTGGAGATACAGCATCCTCAGCGTGAAAGACAGCAAAAGCTCTCGTGGGGAAATGTAGAGCATTAAGATCGTCAACATCGGTGCTTTTGGGACGTTTTTGAGTGGTCGTTATGTGGTTGGTGGAAAATCTAGATCATATTGTTTCCATGTCAATGTAAACACTTGTAGATCTCCGCAAAACAGCAAGTTGGGGTAAATTAATGTGAATATATCCCGGGGAAAGTTTATTTTCATGCTAGCTATGTAATATGGGGAAAGACTGTACATATGTAAGTAAATAACCATGTACCGATATATATAAGCTGATCCCTACCCACCATTTATTGTCTAATTCTGTATAATCTGTCTCCAGGGAGATCGTCTACCTAGACAGAGATCTCCAAGATGCTGCTGTCAAAATCGCTAGCTCTGTTGGCATTAACGACATTTCCAGCTGTGAACGGTAGGCCGTGGAAGCGTCACTCCAAGAATAGCTTCAATTGGGACCTCGTTGACCATTTGTTCGTTCCATTATCTAAGGCTTACAACCTCCCAAACTAATTCATATTGATAGAATCGCATTCGGAGACTCATACACGTTCGTACAGGGCACCAATGGCTACCCTAATTTTAGCTTTATCGGGGATTACTTGCCAGGCCAATTTGCCGTAACACCCTCGGAGCTTTGGTCTGATCGTATCGTCCAGAATTTCTCTGGAACTGCAGAGGGTGGACCAAATTGGGTGGAATATTTGACTGGATGTGGTATCAACCCGGGATTGACAAACCCCAGGAGTTGTAAAACGCAGTTGTGGGATTTTGCATTTGCTGGTGCCGACGTCTCACAAGAATTGTAAGTGTTGAATTCGAGGAACCTTAGGTTTGCTATCATTAACAAATACTTTTTTAACTACTAGCACCGCCCTACATCATAACTGGACTGTCCCTCTCGTCAATCAGACACAGCAATTCCTGACCGGGATAGAGCCCGAGTTCAGGAAGCATCTTAAAATCACACAGCGAAACACCCTGGTAGCTATCTGGATTGGAATCAACGATATTGGCGACACAAGCAAATTAAAAGTGTCGTTCCCTGACCTTTACGACTATATTATTTCCGCCATGTTCACCGAAAGTGTGGGACCTCTGTATGAAGCAGGTTACCAGAACTTCCTCTTTGTCAATCTTCCTCCACTTGATAGGACACCTTCGAACGTGCTCAAGGCCGAACCACTCCCTAATAAGACTATGATAGGATGGTGGGATGATACACTTCAACAGAAAAGTGAGGCGTTTGGAGCTCAGCATGAAGATGCGAATGTCTTTTTGTATGATGCAAACAAGTTTTTGAATAATATTCTGGACAACCCATTGGCGTATGGTATCAAGAATAGTACAGGATATTGTCCGGGCTATTTGGATGCGGATGTGGTCACTGATCCAGCGAAATATGGTTGTATTCCTATTGATGAATATTTCTGGTTTAACACTGGACACATGTGAGTATCTCAAGGACCATCGATGTATGAGCTTTATACTGACTTTCTTCGCAGGACAAGCCACGTTCATAGCTTTTTAGGTCCGGATGTAGAGAAGTTTCTTCGTGAGCAAAGCGGGAAATAGAAAGTGCTTGTCATATAGTCTGGAATAGATCTTACGTCTCGTACAGCCTCTCTATGGAATATGCATCAGACATGAAACGCCTTATAATTGTCCAACTTTTTGATTTCGACTTATCAATGCATCTTCCTCACAGACACTAATTTTATAACTTCCCCGCATTTTCAACAATACAACGATGTATCCTATGAACCGTTCGTAGCGTTGAGAGCCTTGTCCGCAGCAGCAAGAGCCTTATTGACAATACCTCGGAGGAAATCGTCACTCTCAATTCCAACACTTATCCTAACCAAATGCTCAACCACTCCATATTCTGCTGCCCACTCTAGTTCCGAGTAATGTGCCAAAAGTGTATAAGCACAGCATAGCGTGAAATTGGTCCCAAGACTGGGCCCCTTGGCCACATCCAGCGCATCATGGAACGCAATTGCAGCGTCGGGTTTTACAAATCGTATGGAAACGAGAAAGCCATATCCGCCTCCGCTTCTTCGGAATTTATCATAAAGATCCTGTGATGAACTACCTTTTGGATAAAACACTTCGTCCACTGCTGGATGGCCTTTGAGGATATCGACGACCATTTCAGTATTGGCGCTTGCTTTCAGGACACGCTCCGTGACGTCTCGACTGTTCTTCTCCATGACTATGGCATCGAGGCTGAAGTATGGCTCTGGCTTGTTCTTCGCGAGAGCAGGTTTAAGTTTGCTGTACCATGGTGACTGTGGATTTAGGGCTGTCGAACCTCCCATGACATTGCATCCTCCGCTGAACATCTTGGTCAGACTGCTGCAGATTACGTCGCAGTATGGGAAAAGAGCGACGTTGACGGAGGTAGTAACGGTGTCATCCACTACTACGACGAAGCCATGTTTTTGGGATAGTTTGTATATGCGTTCCAAATCTGGCGTTCTCATGAGAGGGTTGCCTGGAAACTCGGTGTATAGAGCATCAATAACCAGACCGTTTTCCAAATCTTTTTCCAGGGCATCCAGATCTTCGTTTGTGCCGTTGCCGTATAGGCTACATTCCATGCTATGGATCTTGCTCAGGACTTTGAATGTGTCCACATACAAGAACCTGTTCCGAGGTTGTCAATACTAAAATCGTAATTAAATGGCTAATAGGACAACATACCCAAACACCGCCACTCTATGAATGCCATCTTGTCTGGCAAACAGACTGCGTATCGAAAGCGATGTATTGCTGATAGCCGACATACCTGTCGGATACAATGTCACATCGTCGACATGAACAGGAAGAGATGGAGACGACACAGAATCCGCAATCCGCTTACGTATCGTAATCACAGCTTTGTCGCCCTCTTCATAAGGTAGTTTGGCAGGAGATCTTTGTGCGTAGACTTGGCGATTCTCAAGAAATGGCGCATGTTCCAACCAATAAACAGCGGTTCGAGTGGTGATACCAGCGCCTGTATGTTGCCAAAAAGCTTTACCGTCCGGTGCTCGACTTTCGGGGTATGTTACAGCATACAACTGCTTGTCTGGTGTTTCATCAGAGGGAACATTCCCATCTTCCACCAGGGTGATCTCACCCGAAAATCGAACGCACAAGATTTTACTATCGGCAATGCCGACTTTCGCAAAGTAAGACCGACAAGATTCAGCAGCGCGATATGCTGGCGTCAAGATTGCTAGTTGCGCTTCTGAGAAAGTGAGTTCTGTGCGTTTCAGTATTTGCGTTGCCAGTTCCAAGACTACTCGCGCAATGAAGAATCGAGGATATGCGGTTCTCAGTTTTGCCAAAAATTCCGGATGTCGTTGAGCCCATGCCAATGTGTCGTTCCATGTTGGCAAATAAACACTGACGCCCTGTGGATTTACATTAGCGTTTATTGATTTCTAGGCATGAATTCGAAGCATACATAAGGGTCGCCCTCGGGCAATGGGTCACCAGCTTGCAGTGTCATCCGGAATCTGCCTTGATATCACTACTACTATGCGTCAAGAAAGGGGAAGAGGTTTGACCTATGTTTCCGCGAAATTAGAGGTTACGCATGAATTTCGTCTAGAAGATTGAATGTGCGGTGTCAGAACCCGGACTATATCTAACATGTCATCATTCTGCATGTCTGGCCTGTGAGGTTCAAGCTCTTTTCACCCAGTCCCACTTCCAAATACGAATCTTCAATGTGAATAGTATGAAGTTCTAGAATTCGGACCGCGCCTGCAAGCCATCGTATTCCATCTGATGCATCTAGCCGATCAACAAATCTACGAACGCGCATCAAGACATGAATTTTTATTCCAGAGCAGGGTACCAGATCTTACACGTTCCGCGGGGATTCTGTGATCCTCTGAAATTGGGTGATATATCAGTGCAATTCTTCATGGGCCGTGCATTTAATACGACATGAAGCATCCAGGGTCGTCTATTCAATTAAGACATAGGCGCAGGGTTCTCTAAGGGAGCATGTAGCATTGCGTGGCGAGGACTAAATGGTTCGAAGATCTTCAAAAGCTGTTCAGGATATATGAATGGATAGGTTTGACTACACTACTGCAGGCGACAAGAGGCTCGCCACTTCCGTAGCGAATGGTTTTCTGATGTCGATATGCAAGGACGGGGATCATGTTCCGCACACCGCTGCTCGGCATCCGAAGATGAAGCTGTATGGCACTATCATGAGATGACTTCAATTTTGATGAATCTATATACTTGGTCATACATTAGTATCAAGATTTGGCTCATTGATATAAGCATTGCCAAAATATTTGCGGTGTTCTACTTCTTAACAACATAATTTGGGTTCATTTGCCCTAAAACGTAAACGAATCGTTGGTCTCCACCGTTCGTGTCGATATTTCCAAACTACAACAGATTTAGAGACTTATAGAGTGCAAAGGCAATCTTGAACGCTAAATATATAGGGTTTTAGCGGGCTTATATAGGTGCTATAATCGCACATACTAACCAGTAATGCGATACGTATTGACAACACACGGCCGCATCATAAAAAACCCATGAGCTGGAAGAGTCCAGTCGGCAGCATCGTCTGCACCAAACCCTCCCACTCAGGTCCATGACTCCAAAGCTTGACAACCTCAAACCCAGCCTGACGGGGCAGGTTCGTCCAGTGCTCCTCCATCCTCTCCATACCATTCAGCACGGCTATCATATTCACATTCAACAAAGGGGGATACAACGGTACATTCCTAGAGGGCAATACCCATTGAAAATGAGCCCTTTACTATAACCAGGCGTCGTAGCGGCGGCGATATGCTTCAAGCTCAATATATTCTGCGTCGTGCTAGGTATGGAAAATGTAACGAAGGTAATATGCGCGTGCTTCTTTTGTGGTTGTGGCTGGAAGAAGTCGTGTTTTTTGAATGATGGCAGAGCTTAGTTTGTTGTCTCTGATGTCTACACTATTGTAGCAGAACCAGCTGCCTTGATGACCTGCGAGAAACCAAGATATTACTCGATTTGGAAAGGGTTTCCAAATTGGGGATGGGCTCGATGACATACATAGTAGATGAGGTACCTACGTAACGTTACCTGGCCTGTGGAGAAATGTAATACATTTACAGAATATATGTATTTCATGGCAATACTTGTACTGGCGTTCTATCTGTCGAGATGTTTGTATATAATACCGTGTCAGGTCACTGTGATACGATTGACGGTAACTAGGTATCTCTGAACTACCTTCAGATATAAATGGCATCAAATAAACCGTTGCTGTAGCTTGTTCAGGGGATTAGTAACAAACAATAGCGTGGCTATCCTCAACAAATTTACCCGCATTAATATTCAAGTGTTTAGACTCTGTTGATTCTATGTTTTCGTATGAATGTTGAGTTTTGGGGTTAGGCGGATGAGCTGAATATATATACCTAATTTTCGTGGACGTGTTACATGCCCGACTCCTTGGGTCTTGGATTGAATAAACTGACTATTTATCTACTCATCCCATTCTGGTGAGATTCACCTCGGAATACTGGCCTTTCTGAGACCCAAAAATGGAGCCCTTGAGGTGTTGTAAAGAAAGGAAGTTTCCTATTCTTTTAGGCACGAGGCACGCACGTACTCCCATATTCACAATCTGGAAATTTAGGGTAGCAAGTGCTGGAATAACACTTGATTGGGGTAAATAGTTGGAAATTCCGTCATTGGTCGAGTCGATAGGGACAATGTCTTGTGTGTAGCAATATCTACATTGGAAAACTGTCAAAATAGGCAGACACTTTTGAGATCAGTATACTTAGCAAGTTCGTTGACCGCTTCCTGATCCACGCGAGGATTAAGATCATTGGCAACGTTCAATCCATACACAATTCGACTGCGGTACCTATACGACATAACCAATTGTCGGTGACGGATATCATCTGACCAAAGCAACTCGTAAAAACAATATATACCTGACATTGATAGATCCTTTTTGTGTTCGGAATAATCCGATTCGATTCGTATAGAAAGTTAGAAACGGAGTAGATTGGTACTCCGTAGACGGCGGTTATGCTTGCCGACTCGCCGTCCCGTTTAGCTGGGTTTTCGTCCGTTACTTATCATGCATCAGTGGCGTGTAGACGGTTGCGTAGCATTGTCCTGATCGATTGGGCGTCGACATTCATCGGAGTTAAAAGAGGTCTAAACTCGATCTGAAGTCAAAATCGTTGATCGATCAGAAGTTACAAGCCATTCTGGAAGATTCCCAACCACATAACGTAATCGGTAAGCGAACCGGCCATGTAAACGAGCCGGCCACCTTAAATACACATACAAAATGGCATATGTTCGTACCCTCATTACTCAACATCCAGTGGGAATCTCGATTTACGATGCATATATTGGTATTGGGTCACTTAATATAATAAGAATATTTAATTTGAAATAATATAAAGTAGTAATTGTACATATTATATATAATACGACTGGAAATTAGTGTAATTAAACAAAACATAAGTTATTGTTAGATATAATTACTTGAATTCCTACATACTTCGTTAATAGGTCAATTCGCATATACTAAAGACGTACACGTCAGATGAAGTAGAGAGAAGTCCTTGGTGTAGAGTAATGAGGATACGAACATATGCCATTTTGTATGTGTATTGAATGTGGCCGGCTCGTTTACATGGCCGGTTCGCTTACCGATTACGTTAGGGTATGTCGCATGACGTAAGCCGTCACTATGGGAAACCTACTAACTATAGTACTACATAGTATACTCCGTACGGATGAAAGGTGCAATAGGGGTCAGAGTGGTTGCCTAAAACGCAGCAGAGCAAAACACGGCTAAGCATGAGTCAATTTTAAGCATTCGAAATTCTTACATTTGTTGGATACGAATGCGCTATATGCTAGTATATACGTACCACGGGCCTAGGCGTTTACACGATTACCGTTACTATGCAGTGATTATCATACAGACCAATTTCTGTTCTTTTCCAGAAGGACGGAGCGACACTAGTAGGTAATTTAATCGGACTTAATGCCGAATGAGGGAGTCTGAGTGGCTGAGCTGCCTTATTCAGCTTCGGCCGATTTGGTCCGTGCGGTACCGATCGTACTTACGGTTCTCGATCGAGCTCGCTTATGTACGGTAATGTACCGTTATGTAAGCCGCCGCGGGCTGTGATTGGTGTTCGGCAAGCTCCAGATCCGAGTGGGTCGCGCATACCGGGCGAAAAATTCACCCGTGTATGGGTCCGCTAAGCCTGAAACAGGAAAAGCATATCAAAATTTAGTATACATCGACCAATCAAGTTGCTTTCGCTCTCAATTTCTCCTTGAAGGGTGGGCCGAGTGGCCAGGCTCGCGTGGGACGGACTTAAGACGATGGTTTCTGTTGGCCGCTTCGTATTAAAGGACGAGCCTCCTCAGCATTTCTGACTGCGTGGACACTTGGAAGGAGCGACTTGACTGTCTCGTCTTTCACGAACAAAATGGCCGACAAACATACAACAAGCAATCTTGACGGCTCGACAGACGTCTCATTAGCGGACGGTCAAAGCATCAGAGAGAGGAACACCATGGCTCTAGAAAGCGAGAAGCAGATCGAGGACACCAGTCGCGACGAACAAGCAACTGTCCACGAGCCGATCGCTGACGAAAAGGCGGCTGTAGAGACCGCTCTCGAAAAGTCAGACAGCGGAGATGTGACCGATGAAAAGAGAATCGAAATTGAAGAGGAAGAGGAGGAACAGCTAGAATATCCCGCCAAATGGAGGCTGGCACTGATCACAATTGCTCTGTGTTTGTCCGTGTTTTGTATGGCTTTGGTATGACCTCCCCTCTGTTGTCTTACATGGGTGTCCAGGTTTGACTAACGCGCGATTGGTGACAGGACAACACCATCATTGCTACCGCCATTCCTCGAATCACTGATCAATTCAACGCCGTGAACGATGTCGGTTGGTACGGTGCAGCTTATCTGTTGACCACTTGCTGCTTGCAGTTGATTTTCGGTAAACTCTACACATTCTACTCGATCAAATGGGTCTACCTCACGGCGCTGTTCATCTTCGAGCTCGGTTCGTTCGTCTGCGGTATCACTCCCAACTCTGTGGGTTTGATTATGGGTCGTGCTGTTGCTGGTATGGGTGCTGCCGGTATCTTCTCCGGTGCTCTGCTTATCGTCTCACGTACCGTTCCCCTCTCGCAACGCCCGATGTACATGGGTTTGATTGGTGGAATGTGGGGTATTGCCTCTGTCGCTGGACCTCTGTAAGTCGAATACACCAAATCTTTTCATAGTTACAATACTAATGTTGGTAGAATGGGCGGTGCTTTCACTGACAAGGTCACCTGGCGTTGGTGCTTCTACATCAACCTCCCCTTCGGCGCCATCACCGGTCTCTTCATCATCTTCTTCTTCCAGCCACCTGGCGGAAAGACCAAGGGAGCAGCCTCGACATGGAAAGAACAGGTCAAGCTTCTCGATCTCGAGGGAACTTTCTTCTTCATTCCCGGTGTTATCTGCCTTTTGCTCGCTTTGCAGTGGGGAGGCACCAAGTACGCCTGGAATGACGGACGCATTATTGCCCTCTTCGTACTCTTCGGCGTCTTGATCATTGCGTTTGTTGCCATCCAGATATGGAAACAGGAAATGGCTACCGTACCACCTCGTATCTTCAAGAACCGCAACATTTGGGGATGTGCCTTGTTTGCTGCCTTCCAGGGTGCCGCTTTCTTCGTCTTGGTTTACTACATTCCCATCTGGTTCCAAGCCATCAAGGGCGCCTCGGCTGTTCGATCGGGTATTATGAATTTGCCATTGATTCTCAGTCTCGTTGCCATCTCCATGCTCTCTGGAGGTCTCGTCAGCTACATTGGCTACTACACTCCCTTCATGATCCTCTCCTCTGTTCTTACAGCCATTGGCGCAGGTCTCATGACCACATTCGACGTCAACACTCCTCAACCCCAATGGATTGGTTACCAATTCATCTTCGGTGCCGGCGTCGGCTTCGGCATGCAGCAGACCATGATTGCCGTGCAGGCTTGCCTGAAGGGTAACGATATCGCCGTCGGAACGGCCATTGTCATGTTCTCCCAGACTCTCGGTGGTGCCCTCTTCATCGCCGTTGCTGAGAATGTCTTTGAGAACAAACTGGTCAGCAACATCGTGGCTGCCAACCTCCCTGGACTCAGTCCCGCCGTTGTCCTGAACACTGGTGCCACCGAGATCCAAAAAGTCATCCCATCACAATTCCTACCTGCCGTACTGAATGCCTACAACGACGCATTGACGAACTCTTATTATGTGTCTGTTGCCATGAGCTGTCTCACCCTCGTCGGCGCCCTAAGTATCCAATGGGTATCCATCAAGGGCAAAAAAATCGAAATGGGGGCCGCCGCATAAATCTATCCTTTCACTCTCTTCATCTGCATTTATACATACCACTCTTCTCTAATGTTTACTCATACATAATAGACCAGGTTTCCTCCGTTCTAACAGGTTACATCGCTGCATCATTCTTCTTTTTGTATTTATCTTTGTTTTCTTTTTTTTGGCTGCTGGTTTGGAAAAGCTAGATGCTTTTTTTGGGAAATACCATTTGCTTTTTGTACTAATAGAGATTATGAATATAACGGATTATCTCATTCTCAATCGGTTAGTTAATTCCTGCACGACGCTTTGGGCTTAAAGTCGCATATTACACTGCAATTTAAGTGTCTGCGAGCCGTTGAATCCAAGCCCCAGCGAGCTACGTAGTAACCCTAATGCCTTCTACGAGGCTGATCCGCTACCTATTTTCGTCTAATTACTCAAAGACTTCGAGATGTCGCTTATAGTTATAGTATTATAGAACTCATTGAACTGAGGATACGCTGCGCTGAGCCTAAGGGAATCTTAAACTGCACTGCCATTTTAGTCTCTACGAGCCCTTTGGTCACGTAGACTAACTATGTGATGTGATTCTGGAATTTGGTAGTACTACTAATCTAGGATTGATTTAGAGCACTGGCGAGACTTGGATTCGGGTATGCATTTCTGCGACTGACTGCGGGCATAGGATTGATGTACTTAGTTACTACTCGCTTATACACAAAGAGTATCCGCTAAGGAGGGCCCCAAAGGTGCTGCGTATGGTCTGATAAGGATTATCTATTCCATCGATACAAAGTCGAATTGATAATTTATTCTACGTAAGGCGAACTAAAAAGTCTATGACGATGCTAATATGCAATGTATTTTGGACGTCCTATAGGACGAATAAATGATAATACAAAAAAAAACTCCTGAGATGATGATCCTGACCATGCACAGAAGGACACGAAGCGAAATGAAGTAATAGTCTTGAAGAGAAGTAAAAATTGCGAAAAGAAGGAAGAATATCTTCAGAGAATTCGTCCAAGTGGACTATTTATCTTTCCAGCGACTAAGATACTGAGGAGCTGATTAAGACGAGCTGACGCACTGGTAGTACCAAGGGTTCTGCACCTTGCAGGTTGCGCCGGAAGCACAGGTGGTAGCGCCGGTCCAGTTGATACCGCCGCATTGTCCATAGAGAGTCTGGACTGCACCGGAGCTGCCGGTTGTGGAGCTGGGGGTTTGAGTGGCCCAGATGGTGGACGTTTCGGTGACGGTGGTGTAATCTGTCACGTAGGTGGTGGTGGTTGTAGCAGCACCGCCCTGAGGGTTTGAGACTGCTGTTGTGGGCTCGACAACTGCGGCGGGGGAGGTTTCAGCAACAACAGTCGAGGCAGATGAGGTGGAAGTCGAGGAAGCAACCTCTTTTACGGGAGAAGTCGAAACAGCGAGCAAAGTGGTTGAAGTCGAAGTCGACGAAGACGAAGACGAAGGAGCAGACGAAGTCGCAACAGTACCCGCAGAGCCAGCAGCAGTCGTCATTCCAGCGGGCGTAGTATCAGTATCCGTCTGACCGTGGCAGATACAAGTCTCCCAATCCGAAGCAGCCTGACCGGGACAAGCGACAGGCTCAAAGTTGACAACGACATTGTCACCAAACACTTCACTTTCGGCCATAATATCGAAATGGTAGCTGTATCCGTAGTTGTTTTTGGCGCCGACGGAAGGGCACCAGACTTCATTTCCGTTGTAGGGGCAGAGGTTGGTGACCATGACGATAATGCTTTCGCCGGCGACACCACCCTCACCGCAGCCGTTGCAGGCGGAGGTGCCCGTGGAGGTTAGGTTGTAACATTTACCGCAGCCACCGCCGCACCAGGAGGAGCCGTCGGTGTCGAAGAGGGCTTGAGAACCGGCGGCGGTGTAGACACCGGTTGAGACGTCGAGCTGTTTCATGTTAACATACCTAGGTAATCCTGTCATGGGAGACGGTTTGGAATACTAACCTGCCATGAGTCGAGTCCGGAGCTGCTACCACAACCGCAAGCACCCTCCTGACCGTCATAGTAACGCTATAAGACAATTAGCATCAATTCATCCTTCCAACAGTCAAGTTTCTTACAGTAGTAGTAGCAAGGTAGGCAGACGCCGAACCCGCCAGCGCGCAGAGAGAAAGATAGAAAGCCTTCATTTTTCCAACCGGTGGTAAAGATCTCGAAACAAAAAAGCGAAGATAGTCTAGAGAAGAGAATGGTAGTGAACGCAAGGGAATGAATGGAAGAAGGAACTGTGCCTTCGGAATGTCTAAAGAACGAATGAATTGATTGAGAGTATCTAAATGTTTAACCTTGTACGAGGGTAGGTGTAGAATTTTATACTGAGTAACCCTAGACTTCTTAATAGAAGTATTAACATATAATCTTATTGGTAATGATAAAATTCTCATAGTACGGACTATTCGCGCCTCAATTTGCTTGTTTCCCCTCTACGAACGCTTAGCGAAGCGCCGCCATAGATGATAAGTTTCAACTTCCAAGGCCATAGAGTGGAGGCACTGGAGGGGCGTGGTGGTCTGTTAAATCACTCTAAATGATGATAATCAAACTGGTACAGTGGCGTATGTCAGATTGGGATAAAGATGCCGGTTGGTTGGCTGATGGCATGGGTATATTGGCTGGTGATAAGTTTCGTCTAGGACGTGTTCGGTTAGAGGAGCGAAACATGGTGATGGCCCTGATGGGGACAGGAGATTTAAGATTATGTCTTCTGTACAAAGTTTCCTGGTTTCGTTTGATCTAGCGGGGTTCTTTGGTCTTGTGGTTCGACTTGGAAAGTCTCAAAGTGATTCTAATCTATTATTGAGATACAGAATAAAATATCGTGAAGTTCGACTTGACATAAGAAACTATCATTTCGTTCCTGAGCGCAAAGACACATACCAAGCTTTCGGAACCTCGGAAATCACCATTAACGCAAACAATATAAACCGTTTTCAATAAAACAGCCACACTCTCAAGTAAGCGAGAATAATTTGCCAATAACGGTCCACCGATCAGATTGACACATTGACTGGGTTCGCGGCATCCCTGCAAGGCTTAAATTAACGCTGTGTCATGATAATTGAAGTACTGATTAATCTCCACTTGGGCGTCATGTTTGAGGAATTGGGGTTTCTGATTGCTGGAAAAACCAATACTATCAGACTGTATATATTAGGATATAACATGGTGCCTGAGTATTTATTGACTATGGAAATTGAGGAAATATAATAGACAGCCACCTGGCTTGCCACGAGATTTGAAATGTTCATATGTTGGTAGAATGGATTACCGCATTTAATGCGGATCCAGTCACTTGTGGTCCGGATCAAATATGGATAGGGGCTTGGATAGGGTGTACTTTAGAGAGAGAACATTCTGGACTTTAATCTTCACAATAATTTACGCTATATCACAAAACTGATATCAAGCAAAAACCCTCGAATGTTCATGTTTTGAAGCATGGTCAAATTACCAGGGTGGTACGGGTCATAGATGATACGGCCAATATAGGGGCCACAAACAAACAACCCTACCAATCTTCAAGTGCTTTTTAGCGCCTAGTGTTAGAGACGTCGAACTGCATCATGAACTATCCTGACTCCTGTATGCGTAGTTTGAAACCTAATGGTTTCCAACCCGCTTCAAGAATTGACAGCAAATCAGTCGATAGGCGTTTAGTTGCTATCAGCAGAATTTCAATGAAGACCCAAGTCGATAGTATACTGTGTCGATATTTTACCTGCATACTTCTACGACATGCCGATAATAAACCGTGTTGTATGAATTTCCGATTGTTACCTTCGAACCACTACTTAGGAGTGCATCTCCGGACATGAACGGTTGGTAGCTATGAATAATTCCAACAATAGAACCATCATCCTGAAATTGGTAAGAATGTACCAAGCACTATGACAAAAAAGGCCAAGCAGATTTTGCAAATCCTGGTCCCTGCACTCGCTCCAACGGTCGTAGAACCACAATGTCTGCAGTGAGAGAATGGTACCAAACACAGCCTATCAAGGAATATTACAATTTTTGCTTCGAATATCGGCAACAACATGAGTCTCGAGATTGACGATTGGTTGCCTACTACACATGTCACATACTTACTCCCAAGTTCCCAGCTCACATTACTGCCCCCGATACCCTGACCGTTCTCAATTCCGTGATTGTGGAGTCCAGGTCGAACAAACGAACATTCTTAAGAGACTGCGAACCACGGTTCAGGATGAATTACCCATTACGGCCCTTGGAATTGTGAATCTATGAATGGATCAACAAAAGAAAGGCCTGTTATAAGTCTAGCGTGATCGTCTGGAAACTTAAATTGGACACAGCCTTATCACATACTTCCGAGTATGTATCACAATGAGTTTATATTAAGAATTGTCCGTGAGAAGTGTTTCGTCGTGAAATGATTTGCCAAATTGTTCCTGTATGCATGTGGTATGCCCGTTCTTTCGGCACCGTTGAGAGGTTCTACTTCAACGTGGATCATGAGTACGGACGATCGAGCACCTGGTGGCTTACCTGGAGACCATATCCCTAGAAGTACAAATGTAAACCTTGTTCCCTATTCCCTTGGTCGATATTTATCTGTTGGGTTGCTCCTTGGCCAAACTTCATAAAATTAGGCACCTCACTTCGGCCAACTCAAACAATCCTTGAGATCAGATGGCTCTCGGCAATCTCATAGCCAAGCTTCTTTCGCTAGCTTGCTTCATCCTTACTTTGATAGTTATATTTGCAGGCACCCAATGTGGAACTGCCCTAGACGACGTCTACATCATTCTAGTAAGTAAAATTGATGTGTCGCAGTATGGCTAAAGACCACCCATGATGCTGACTACTACTAGCTAGATGTAACAAAGCTCAAAACAAATTCCACTCTCAGCTTCGAAGGAAAGCCGTATGCTGTCGACATCGGGGCATACGACTTTTATACTACACACATCTTGACTTATTGCGCCGGATTCTATAACGACAATGGCGAAAGAAACAGCACTGTATGCACGAAGACAAGCTTGCCGTTCAGTTTCGATCTTTCATCCACATTGTTGAATGATCTTGGTCTGAATCCCAGCGACGGCCAACAGGCTATTGATTGGCCCTTGGCTGTTATTTCAGATTTTATCTGGGTCTCTTCAGTTTCAAAGGCAGTCTCCGTTCTGTCTGTATTGAACATTATCACCATGGGCATTGGTCTTCTGATTGATGGACTGCTTTTCTCATCCGGGAACAATGGCGACTTATATACATTGCTCAGCCGTAGCTTCTCAATGGTAAGATTTCATCCCCAACGACCTCGAGATCCCTTGTCATAAATCCGCTTGTCATCTAACGACCACTTCTAGGTGAGCCTTCTAATCATGATCATAACGGCTGGTATATCAACCTTCGTTGACGAAGGCTTTGTGAACTTGCTCAATATGCACGGGGATCTATACGATATAAAAGCTGAAGGTGGTCATTTGTTTCTGGCTCTGACATGGATATCAGTGGCGCTGTGTCTCTCACGCAATCTGCCATTCTTGGCTACGATGCGAATTGGTCTCATCACTAGTAAAAGAAAAGTGGTCGAGGAAGATAACGAAGGAATCAGACTGTTGAATGCAGAGTGGTCAGTTGGTTATCGACTTCAGAACTGCTCATCTCGGAAATGTTGAAACGCTTGTTAGAAATGATGTTGGTACGCGACGATATCTAGACAAAGGTACGGAATACCTAGGTAGTGATTAGGGTAGGGATTAATATATTGAGGATATCGCATTCGCGGTGAGCGATCATGCCACTGAGATGAGTATTAACAATGAAAGCATGCATTTCTATTAGTGATTCAATAGACTATATATAATAAATAACATTCAGTATTGCGACAAAAAATCCGCCAACAGTAAGGTGAATTTTTGCATTCATTCGATGGGCATCTCCGGTGGTGCCGGTCGGTGATTGCGCCAGCGCAAGCGAAGTAATTGCAGGTATAGTAGTTGCTGTCCTTATCGCAGTTGGTATGGATACCGACGTACCGGCAGAAGGGGCAGAAGTGATGGTGACCGGTAGTAGCATCGAAGACGTGTCGGTAAAAGTTTTGGTCGAGGTACCGGTGTCATGACCAGCTCCTGATCCCCTGATTGTCGTCGTACAGGTCGCGGTAGCTATATTTTTGAGGTTGCAAGATACAAGAGCGGAGATACTAATCATGCAAACAACGGTCAGAACCTAGGCACAATAGTGATGTAACCGACGTGCTCATACTCATCATCAGCGTCAATCAGATTGAAAGCAGCAGTTTGAGGGCCCTCGATTGCTGTCATGGCTCCATCAACACCACAGTCATCGGCATCCGTACCGGAAGGGCAGGCTATAGAGTAGGTTGTGGTTGATCCGTTCTGTGGGCATCTGTGCGTTAGCTTCCAAGACTCTTGTGGCAATTTACATTGGATAGGCGCGTACACTGTCCATCACGGATCCTATAAGCGCTTGCGACATGATCCCCGGTAAGAAGAGGCTCGTTACGGACTGTGCAATGGCAGCACCGATAAAAACGGCATAGACGAGGGCTATTGAGAACATATTGATTGCATGATATGAAGAGAGTCACTTAAATGTGAGGTTGATTGATTTGCAAGGTCGAACATCATTCCAGGGCGAGGCAGGTTCTCAACGGTATAGGAGCGCTCCAAACTTATTTATCAGATCATCTGGAAGGTTTTGAGTTGTGATAAAGGCGGTAATCGGACTTTACCCTACTCCGGCAAATACCATGCAGATATATGCAGTATTATTATGGATAGCATGCTCGGAGTGTCTGTGCGGAGTATTCGTCTGACATATCATATCCTCTGAGATGCTCATCACAGCAGCCGTAGCCGATGGGTGAGAATCGGATACAGCTTATAACACAAATGGGGAGTCTACCGTCAAATAGGGGTTTTCACAAATATTTTTCAAAGCAACTTTTTAGAACTCAAGCTACATGAACAGATAATCAAGGATTCAGCAGTGCTTTCGGGATAGAAAGGAGGAACTCGGCGATCTACCAAGGAGTACGTTACACGAGAATTGCATGATTAACCTGGAAACCACAAATTTAAGCAGATAACAATTTCCTCGCCGCCAGATTATTTGTGGTGATTTCCCATCGATTTATCTTTTGTTCTTTTCAAAGTGTTCCCTTGAGCATTATGATCAAAAGACATTTCGCTGCAAGTTGCATAAGCAGCTCTTGGATCGAACGGCGAATTACTACAGGGTTAGAAATATATCCATTTAGCACTGTGGTATATATTTATACAAAGTTTCCAGTGGTTGCTTATCAAACCAAAAGTGAAGTCAACGCCAGAGTGAACAGGATGTTTTACTAAAGCTTGTTAGGGCTATCAGGTCAGGTGGCAGTTTCCCCACGGGCCAAATCGACTCTGGCTGTCCTGTCATGCCCTAAGTCCTGCACAGTAGTGGTTATGATAATAATAAGATAAAAGGCTTATCAAATAAAATCATGTCCAGGGTGTGTCTTGTCGCGAGGGCCTGCGTGTTGGACTAGTTCCACGCCACATAGTTTGTCCAAATTTAACTATACAGAAGAACGAGATCGACGGCTTGAACACGGACAACACCTACTGCAACAGCATCTAACGTCATGAGCATCTTGCTGTTTGCTGGAGAGGGTGATGGATCTGGACTCGCAGTGGGAGGTACTCGACTATAACGCCAGCGGCACAAGGGATATGTGTAGCATCAGCACCGATATCAAGGCGGGTACTGACACGGACACTCCGAGTCCCAACGTTCGAAACGTAAATTTAGAACCTTTCACGAATCATTGCTTTTAAGACTATCAATAACGTCCAAGAAAGACAACACTATTGGAAATGAGTTGTTCTGGGGTCAATAGTATTATTACATAATAAGAAGTGCCCTCGATAACTAACTAACTAAGTAGTCTATATAGCTATAAAATATTCTTTTCAAAAGTTTTAATATTTCCCAATATCAAAGCTTACTAGGTTCCTGGGATAAGAGGGTATGGAGCGACAACGTACATGCTCAAGTATGATGATGGATGGATAAATAGCTAAACATTGGCTGTATGTAATCGTAGTTGTTCTCAGTAAGGTTCATAGCTCTAAGTCTATCCATAGCATGAATAAATTAGAACTATTTGTGATCTAGAAGAAACCTATCTGCAAAGATTCGAGGTTTTGCCACTTCTTCCCTAGTCCTATGTCTTCTCATGCATTTCTCATGTACACATTTGGTTCAAAGATGGACAATGTAGTGACTCGGAGAGTGGTGAGAGAGAAGAAACGATAAGTCAGGTTTGAGGACCAGGAGAAATATTGGAAGCCCATTCCGCCCACTCAATCACCAACTGAACAGCTCCTATGACATACCGCGCCATGATCTTGCTTGTTGATAGCCGAGGCACCCACTTGGCCAAATCGGCGCCGTAGCAAACACTCGACTGACTCTCATACTTGCCCGTAAGGAGCTTGTGAGACACCTCCAACCCGGCCGCGAACCCATCTTCATGAAAGCCGTATCCCATCCAAGCGCCCGCAAAACTAACGTTCGGGGAGGCCCTGTTTAGGGCATTTAGGCTGCGCAAAGCCTGTATACTCGCTGAATCCAGGATGGGGTGGTGATACACGTACCGACTATGAATCGACTGTGGTGCACGAACCGGGTTCATGCTGATTAAGATCCGTCCGGGGCTGCTGGGTAGTCCAGGTCCGGGGATTTGCTGGAGCCGGTTCATGTCAAAGAGAACAGATACAGGTCCGTCATCATTTTGCAAGTCATCTTCGCCGGTCTCTATCTTTTTTGGAAAAGGAACCGGTTTGTCCCATTTCTGGTCCAACGTATTTTCGTCCAAAGTGCGAGTTTTGCGTATATGGCAAGTCCAGGATGCATGAGCCTTGGGGTTTTTGGGAAGAAGCTAATAAATCAAAGGTCTGTTCAGCCCAGTAGAAGGTAAGGCACAAGATGGAACTCTAATTACGTACGGTAGGATCGGAGTGTAAAACACACTCGTTTCTGCTCGTTCGAAAGACACTCAGTACTTCTCTTTCGAGAGATGTGGACTGCTCCCCTAGAATTTCTAGGGCTTGATGGGCATGCACTGCTAGAACAACATGGTCAAAGGACTCAATCGAACCGTCTTCAAAGACAAGCAGGGCTTCATTGATTCCCTGGTTGCGTAGTACCCTCTGGACAGGTGTGTTGAGGTGGTATTGATGGTTCTGTGGTGTCGTTTCAACAAACCTGTCAATATACATCTTGGATCCATTTTTGAACGCTTTCCAACGGAGAGTTTCAGTCATGGTGTTCAGCATACGGTGTCGATGCCTGGGGGTATGATAATAGTAGTCAACAATCGAGAACGAATAAAAATACAATAAAAAAAGCTTACATAAAATGTATCAATGCCTCTGCGGGAAACCCATTTGCCACGTCTGTGAGCGACATGCACCATGGGGCAGCAATCATGGGAAGCAAGTAATACTGTTTGAACTGCTGAGAGTAATGCTTCCGGTCCAAGTACTCTCCAATCGATTCCAGTCTCCGCTTTTTTTCGCCAGACTTTTTGGTTCGCTGAGTTTGATTCAGGTCTTCTAATGTCTTCTCGTACAGAATGTCTGTTGCAAAGAAGTTGAATCTGATAATATCGAACACGAGTCTCCAAAACCACAGTGTGAACAGGCGCGACAGGCTGCCGTAGAAACCCGCGAAAGAGCTACTTCCCCATTCCATTGACCCGTCTCCTTCTTCCATGACTGCGAATGACATGTCAGTCTCTATTGTAGGAATGCCAAGGGCGTTGAGGAAGACATTGAACTTTGCTGTAGGATGGGTCAGAGTTCACCATCATATGGATGCAGTCATAGCAAACAGGTGGGATATAACTAACGATACGCTTGGTCGCTCATTGTGACAAATCCCGTGTCCACAGAGTAGACCAACTGGCCATCTTCACTCTGTACTGGAACTGAGTTTGCATGGCCTCCGAGTCTGTCATTGGCCTCGTATAAGTGGACTTGGATAGAATCTGCATTCCTCAGGCCCCAGAGACAGGAAATCCCAGAAATCCCACCACCTACAATGGCAACTCGCTTTGGAGGACGATATGACATATTGGAAGCTATCTTCGCTCGCAATACACTAGACTACTAGCTAGGAATCAACCTCGGAGCTCGCAACGGTGGACAGCACGTTATATAGGTAACACTTCAGGACACCGAAGATACAGACTCAACAGTTCAGATAATGGATGCAGTGTAAACAGGAAATGTCACGAGCGGCCATCTAGAGAGCATGGATAAGAACATGCCCAACTAACCCAACCATGGCGAGCACTATGCGCCTAAAATCTGCTTTTTTGTGGATAGCCCCAACTGATGTGACGATGAATGTTGCAGTTCTAACTCCGACTGTGATGGGGTTAGGTGTCTGAGGAGTCTAAAGCTTAATTGGAAGTTACACTTTTCTCATCTGACTCTAGCATAACATAGTATCCACATGTGGGTATTTGTTCCCTGATAACCGTGGTCTAATATAAAAGTTATTAAATATCCGAAATTCTTCGGGGACTATCTAACCTGAGAAGCTAAGTTATTCCCCTTTCATAATGAGTGGTTATGTGATAATTCTGCGTCCCATACCATGCTCCTGGATAGATCTTCCCTGGGATTGACATTGTTTCTGAATGTACAGGATGTATTAACAACAGTGATATTAGTTTGATCGGTATGGACTATCTGGAAGTTTCTTTGGAAGCGATTTAGAAATCTGGAACTTGAACTACTCCCCCTAGTTATATATGTGCCTTGTGATAACATTTGAACCCTGCATGTCATGATACATAGGTACTGACCAGAACAGACCCTTGTTGGGATCGACGTTGGTTTTCACTGAGGGATATATGTGATTAGTGGAATGATTTGTACACGCGTCAGAAAGACAAGCTAGTCTTATATTGTTGGCATTTCAATAGCTTCTTCCTATGTACCCTGACACTCGCTTAGTCTGTCTATGGTGACATTGCATATACCATCCCTGTCTTCAAGACAGGGACTCGCGAGATATATTCTACAGTCCACATAGTAACGAGACGCTTGTACTGCAATTATTTTCTCTGCATACATCAAGCGCTGCACGAGTACCCAGCGCAAGTTGACCAACAAATGTGTCTCGATGTCTAGTAATTGTAGTGACTTTCTGATTTTACAATGCATGCCGATGACTGCGTTACCGTGTAACAGGCCGGTAAAATACCCATCATCTGTACCTCTAACCGTAAGGTACGGTAAGATACAAAATCACCCCCAGGCCCTCACTTGCAATGTCTATGCAGGCACTGACATTATCGAGGGAGCATCGGATCCCGGTCTTGAACATAATTTCTCTCGAGTCCCGATTAATCCCAGTTTAGTTTCTAATTTTGCGCGACATGTTGCTGAAGTGCTACTCCAGGGATCACCTTCAATACACGCCGAGATGTGCATACAAGAAATAGCGAAAAGAGTATGGCACTCCTGGTAGATGAAGGGCCTGCCAGCGGGAAATTCTTTGATCGTTTCAACTCGGAATTGACTTGGATTCATTAACCATCATTGTTCGTCTAGGAAGTGCTTATATAGGTAGGTAAAGACTCGATGCATTTCATCTCCTGAAGCAACCTAACACCGCGATTCCAAGATTCCAGAGCTCTGTTATTCGTCATGCCACAAACAAAAGATGGAATAGAAGACGTCAGTCGTGCCTCTGAGCTTTATATTGTTACTAGCGTCTTTCTTGCTGCTACCGTAATAACCACCATCGCACGAATCGTGACGAAATTGGCGTTCCGAGTGAGATTAGGTATTGATGACTGGTTGATTGTTATAGGATCTGTATGTGACAATAAAACAATGGAAAAGAAGATGATGCATCAGAATATTGCACTAATAGGTCTAAAGGCACTCAACGTCGTCGCCGATGGCTTCGACTACAAAGCCACAGCATCTGGCTTCGGTCGCCATGCCGTGTTTCTCTCTGAGGATGAATTAATTCAAGCCGCAAAATACTCACAGTTAGCAGTGGGAATTGCCATCTGGGCGATCGGATTCATCAAACTCTCGGTCTGTTTCTTCCTCCTCAACCTCATCCGCGGGACGCACAAGCGATTCCGCTGGGCAATTTATGGGATGATTGCCTTGAATGTTGGCTTCACCTTGACTGGGGCAATCCTGTGGGGAACACAGGCAAGACCCCTTGCGAGACTCTGGGATCCAAGAATCCCAGGCACTAGCAACAGTGCTCAGGAATTTCTGGTTATGGTCTATATCGTCTATGCCTATGGTTGCTTTACGGACATCCTCTACGCCCTATCGCCTGTCTACTTTTTATGGTCGGTTCAATTGAAATGGGACAAAAAGTTACCTATTCTGTTGATAACAGGATGTGCGATTCTGTACGTCTTTGCCTCTCCATCTTTATCAAGTGCCGAACATCAGTAATCTAACAAATCTGTTTGTTCAGTGTCGTCGTCGTTGCTGTTCTCAATATCATATTCGCCCGGGAGTTTCTCAACCAAAAAGACAGCACTTGGGCATTGATCAACGAATTTATTTGCGACATTGTTGAGCGCAACTTCTCGGCCTTTGTATCTAATCTGCCAGCTCTGTGGATGTTGAGGGCACGCCTACTAGAAAGACGCACTACATACCCGAGTAAGGAATCGCACAGCACTCGTGCAGGCTATTTGCCGCCGAGCCTCGCCATGAGCAACGTCGAACAGCGTTCTATGGTTACAAGCGGAACTGACGAAGCTCGAGTTAGCTCGCACGCGTTGGGTGGCCATCACGAACTGACCGAATTTGCTGACGAATCACACCTGTTACGCGGCTTGCACCCTGATGCCCGCCGAATTAATATTCAGACGCATGTAGAAGTCCAGAATGAGCCAAGGCATGCCTTAACGCCTCTGAATGGTATCATTGATGTGTAATGTGGGGATCAATTTCTTCTTTCTGCGTCTTCCTGTTTCTATCTTTTCCCTTTGTCTCGTATTCCATCTACTATATCAAGGTTTCTGTAACAGATGTCCAAGTTCTCTTGTGGAAATAAATTCAATAGTAAATCATTTAATCGGGCAATGCAGGATGTTTCCCAGTTCAATCTTTATGCTCCACCTACAACACTGACAACTCGCTCTCGGATGAGTGCTCTCACGCCCCAACTTACATACTTGATCTGATCCCAAGGGCAATACAAATCACGCACGAAGTCATCTAGGAAGTATGGTCTGCTCTGCTTCTCATAATAGGGGTGAACATCTCCAGAGACGCTACCAGACTGTCTTTTTACGTGTTCAGTACTTCTCGCCCTGGCGGCTGGCGTTCCGAAATCGGGGTAAACAACACCTTCGAAAGGAAGTATGACTCGTGCGATTATCCAGGGTGTCCAGAGCAACGGCTTTAAAATATTGATCCACCCTGTCGTAGATTTCTTCGCTCGTCTTTGTTTCGCAAGCGTAGCTGCCCTTGTCAATAGTTCGACTAGGGCCATCGCATCATCCGCACTGGCAGTCCTATTTTCATCTGCTGGATCTAGCAAAGCAGCGGATAGCATGGTTTGGAAATCATGGAAGTTAATTGCAGAGTAATAGAATTTCGGTGTCAAAATATTCATCTGCAGTATTGGCGATGAGTGATTTGCCGTCAGCGTACTCAAGATAAGAACTTTCTGAGGAGGAACTGTTGTAGGGTCGATGAGGCGCAGGTGAAAAGCGTCTGGGGACGACAGCAAAATTTGGATAAGATATTTTCTGAAGACTCCACCTATAAATCTGCGGCATAAAACAATAAGAGACTCCCTATTAATGAATGTTAGAGGAACAAAGTAAAGCCAGCTTACCTCTCAGCCCCAGTGCTGCGGCGGGGAATAGTATCTTTCCTAGGTTCTGGCCGGTAATATATGTCCAAATAGCGTTTTTGAGCAAGCATGATGGCTTCGAACACTATACGAGGATCTTTTATGCGATACCGTGTAAGCTTCTCAGACTGCAAAAGAAAAGGTCTTTGAAAAACAGGCCTGTTGTCGCACATACAAGTCATCCAACCAACCAATGACCACGAAATAAGAAAGTCCAATGCTCGAAATATCGACACTTTTTCAGGATCAAGCGGCACTGCGGTTGAACGCAGACGGGCAACTAATTTTGGACGTCCTTTGGACGAGATTAATACTGCCTTGACATCAATAACGCCTGCTCCTTGCAACCCGTCTGAATTAAAGAGGTCAGCGGCGGAGAGCTTATATGACCCCTTTCGAGAACTAAATGGTGAAACGTGAAAATCTTTTTGCCAGGAATGCTGAAATTTGCGTGATGGTTTGCCTCTATCAGCATTGACCGTGCTATCGGAGAGAGTACCGTCCACCAGATACATGCGCCTCTCGTCAAAAGTGTTGTTCACTTCCGCAATCATTGCTGTCAACTTGAGGTCCGCGGAATAAAGATACCAAAATGATGCTGGACTGAACTTGTAGCCGAGAAAACGCGGTGAAGTTACCAAGCACACAGTTGGATAGTTGCGTGGATCACATCCCTATCAAATACCGAAGGAAGATTATTTGTATATGCCCATCTTTCAGCAGACAAACCAGCGAACTCACCTGATCCTGTAGGAAATTGTCCAGTTTTTGGCTAAGACTTGTCTCGTCTCCCCTTCCTAGATGATCCTGGGGTTCGACACGAAGCCATCCCCGGTTCCACCAACTTTTGGAGACGCTGTCAATCGAAATCAACCAGTTCGACGGGCATGACCTCACAGGGACTGCCACCATAAGATACGGGTACACAAAAGTATGGTATTTGGGGAAAAGTCGGGTATGCGAAATCTTGCCTGGCAGGATGATCGGCTTTTGCGGAGAGAAATAAGTGGTGCCACCATCATGGTGCTCCCAAGTATTTCGTACAATATAAACGATCCAAAAGAAAAGAGAAATGAACGAAAAATGAATGGCGGCCCACAGATACAGGCTACACGAACTTTCTATGAGCATATTTGCGTCGCCACAGGCGGTGTTGTTTTCACTTCGTCTATTGGTGTATGTACAAGCTGAATCAATTCCTAGTCTTTGAATTTCCTCAGAGCCAGAGGGATAAACGACCTCGGGACGTCGGGGGTACTAACCACGAGGGAATCCGGGTGTGCTATGATATACATTAGACTAGGTAAATGTCCATCCACTACCTAAGAGGCACGTAGCAGTCCAAATCCAGCGCCAAGCATGGGCACTTCGTATGCAATAATAGAAGTATCTTATTGAGGATTTTAACAATTTGGGGGCTACATGATAAATCAAGGTCGATACTGATATGGAATATGCTAGTTCGACGCCGGGCGTTAAGCAGATCCATATATTTTAAGATGGGGCACCCTTTCTCCTTACATGCATTAGGGGGCCAACGTAACATATGGTACCCAGCGTCATGCAGGTGCCGGCGAATATTTGCAGCTTCCACCAGTGGACATGATCAGAGTTGGTATCAATCAGGGCCCCCGCAATAGGACTTCCAATAAAAACGCCAACGCCAACACTGGCCCAGTACATTCCTGAACGCGTCCCAATCACCTGCAGTGAAGGGGAGAGGAGAGGGATCATAGCTCCTGGCAATGCAACAATGACGCTTGACACCAGGCCCCACACAATGGACCAGACAATCATTCCTGCAGTTGATCTCACTATCGTCCAGCAGAATAAGACCACAAAACAGCCAGTCATAGCTAAGATACATGTCTGGATAGGGCCAATTTTGGTGGCAACAAGTCCTGCGGCAATCCGCCCGACTACTGATGCCCCATTGACAATTGAAATCAAATAGAATGCCAGACCCGTATCACCATTTCCGAAATTGGGAACAGCTGTCTCAGCGAACAGTGGCAGATATAGCATTGGCAAGTAATAAGCCATTGCACTCAGCATCGCACCAACATTAGCGAGAAGGAACGCCAGGTCAGTGAAGGCAGCAACATCAACCCATCTTCGGATCAAAGGGCTTTTGGCTGGCTTATACAAGATGATTGGATACGAGAACAGATAAGTCCCGAATATTAGAAATGCAATGATGCGGACGGTCCATGGGAATCCTATCGAGGACACCAGTTGTCGAAACATGATCGGATAGATGACACCCCCTATTGAAAAGACAGGCTATTAGCCTTCCAGTATACATGGGCAAAATTCACATTCGTTCCTACTCACCGATTCCGGTCGCTGATGCAATCAGGCCTATGAATTTCGCACGGCGAACCTCCTGAAGACTAGCAGCAGCCGCCGCAATACTTGGAATATAAAGCATACCGCCTCCAAGACCAACACAAAGGCCCTGAGAGAGAAATGCCTGATAATACTCGGTCGATAAGCTGACCATCATGAGCCCAAAAACCTCTAATAAGCTACCCATGAGCAAAAGAGGACGGAGATAGCCATAATCATATAAAGGGCCTGTTATCAAGCCGCTAAAAAGGAGGAGAAATGCGCAGACGGTCGATATCCAGGCAAGTTCGGAGTTTGACTTTGCGGGAAACAGGACTTGCTCATAATACGTTTGGAACGAACCGAACGCCAGCAAAAGTCCCCTATCCATTCATCAGTCAACTAGTACCGTGAACACGTGAGATAGTCTATATCAACTCACCAAGTATTTAAAAACACAACAAATGCGCTGAGCACCTGTAACCATTGTTTTCCCGTAAGAGGAGGAACATCTGACGATGGGGATAAGGACGACATAATTATCAATGAATACTGTAGTCTCTTTGACTAGCGGTGAAATCGCAGTAGAGCCAAAGATTCCTCTAGACCTCTGAGACACAAAATCATAGGCAGAACGTCGATAAAGATGGATGCAGAAGTCTATATATAGATGTGAATGGGTAACATCAGGACTCGACCTCTCTCATCAGACACTCTGGCTCGATACACCATCCCTATGTGCTAGCTGTATAATACCATACTAGATCATCTAGTATGCGCGCAGCTTTATGATCTACGTGGTTGTTTCAACATATAATGAGGACTTTAGAGACCGGTAATAAGGCCTACTTGATGCTGAGGATGAAAATTACCTCGACTCGTGATAATAAAGGGCCCCGTCTTAATGCAGGAGCGAAAACATAATAACCTGGAGAACAAAATTACGTGGGTACGTACATATGGTATCGTGCCGTATCGTATCGTACACATACGGTATACTCCCCGAGGTATGACAAGGGAGCCTGCATTTCCCTGTTGCATTGTGTTACATTTTACCTCTCCAATCATAATTCAGATGAACATGTGACATTGTTTGACTATCGGTCGATCAGTTGCAATCTTATTAAAATGTCATTCCGACACTTCCGGCGCGTTCTCATTTATTACAGGACCTCGCAGGCCAGAAACAGAGCAAAAACCGATCAGCACATCGAAGCATAACCATATACGTATCACCAGCCACTTAGCCCGGGCACCATGGCGTCGGCGAAGTACTTTGCATCCCAGCCCGCTTTCCCCGATGATTTACAGCCCATAGCCCAGATGGCAACGGTTTCCCTCGCCAAGTTAGTCACGGGCGACACGGGAGAGGCAGAGACGGTGCTTCATGCTTGTCGCACACTGGGTTTCTTTCTGCTAGACTTAAAAGGTGATCCGGTCGGAGAGAGTCTGATTGCTGAGGTTGATGCGTTGTTTGATGTCGTGCGTCAGACGATGGAGTTGAGCGTGGTTGAGAAGAATAAGTTCGCTCATGACCCCCCTAGAGATTTCCGGGGGTAAGAAGGATGCAAATCCCTTTGGCATTCTAGAGGGAGGACTGATGAGGAAGTAGCTATAAAC
This sequence comes from Talaromyces liani, assembly GCA_022814505.1. NCBI lineage: Eukaryota > Fungi > Ascomycota > Eurotiomycetes > Eurotiales > Trichocomaceae > Talaromyces > Talaromyces liani. The sequence goes on from JAKLNL010000050.1 coordinate 91,958, forward strand.
CACAAGGAGTCATGAAAACAGAAACCGGTGCCCCAGACCGTTGTGAGTTTTACAACGTCTCGCAGGACGACCTGCTCGGCCAAAGCAGTGCGCCACGAACCAATCCAGACCCTATTACTACACATAACGATCTCCTTCTCTCGTACCTCGAGCATGGTCAGTTTGCACTAACGCACATCCTACGAGCACTGGCGACCCAGCTGGAACTGTTCCCCGACACATTTCGGGACCTGCAGGCGCCAAACCGCGCTTCAGGGACCATTCTACGCCTAATTCGATATGCGCCTAGTCTCACCTCAGAGGATATGCGGACTGGTTTGCTCCCACACACCGATTTCGGTAGCGTTACCTTGTTGGCGAACGTGCTTGGGGGGCTGCAAGTGCTACTCCCGGATTCTGCCCCCGAGGACGAAAACTCCTGGCAGTGGGTGCGGCCTCAACCTGGCTGTTTGATTGTAAATATGGGGGATGCTATGGTTGAGTGGACGGGAGGCGTGCTGAGATCAAATATGCACCGCGTCAATTATGCTCCCGGTGAGCAGCGCTACGTTGATCGTTATGCCATCGCCATGCTGGTGAGGCCGTACAAGGAGGCTTCCATGAGCCGTCTGCAAGGCGGCCTCATCCCCACGGTAGAAGATGACCAATGTGAGGGCATCGAGGTAGCAAATGAAAACACTAACACCGTCGGCAACTTGACTGCGTATGAGTGGGAGCTCAAAAAGGCCATGAGTCTCAAGGAAGGGACCGATTGTGCTCGGAGCCGCGGCGGTAGGCACTTAAAGCCAAAACTAGTGGCAGTTTGATCCCGATTCTAAACAGCATACCTATGTATAGCGTTGAAGCATTCGTTTCATCTTAGTAATAATTGGATACCGTCTTCCAAGGTTAATAGCTAACAAGCTAGTCATCTCTACAATATCATGATTCACTAACTATTTTTACATGGCCGATAAGAACAAAATTATTCAAAAATTGCCCTTGATACCTACACATGTAGATGTCCAGTGTGGTACCTGTGTAGGGTGCTTCACGGCACTACGTAGATAGTTTAAAGATACCGAGGTTTGCGAGTACCCCCGGTCAAAGACAGGGCGAGACCAGCAATCAGACGGGCGGGGTTTGATTATATAAATGAGAGGGGTCGGCGTAGTGTCAACTGGTGATCTGGAACCTTGGAATGTTAGCCCGAGTCAATATATAAACAAAGAAAGCGCCGCGGATATACCTACGCGGGCGGCAACCTTTCATGCAGTAGACAGCTCCATCCTCAACCAGCTAGCCAGCCAGCAATAGTATCATCTCCGGCATTCATCAAAAATGGCTACCGCCGAGGAGCAGAGAAGATTAGTAAAAAGTGTGTGCGAGCAAATCCGTCAGATGCCATGGGAGCCACTTGCGCAAAAACAACGTAACTCGGCGCGCGATATTCCAGCGAGAGGAAATATATGGATCAGTCGAGTTGAATTTCCAGCGCCATCCAGCCCTAGTGTGCGCGATGCCTTGTATCGTGTCATCAATCATCTCAAGAGTGACTATCATAAGATTACTCCAGAGGAGGAGACGCCTATCCTGGGTGTCGGGGTTGAGTTCATCGGAGAGCGCAGAGGGGTAGCGTCAGATGCTCCCGAGCCTGATATCCCAGAGGAGGACAAGTTACGAGCACTGGAGCAAGAATGTTCTAGTGATATAACAATCCTTTACATCCACGGAGGTGGCCTCTAGTAATGACTCACCTGCCTACAAAACATGAATGTGTTATCACAGAAAACTAATATGTACATTCACTTCTCTTACAGCTTTAGCAGCCCAGCAGAATTTCGAGCCGCATCTGTGAGACTGGCCAAAATGACCAAGGCTCGCGTCGCATCGATCAGGTACCGTCTGGCGCCAAACAACTCGTTTCCTGCCCCAATACTCGACACCTTAATAGCCTACGCCAATTTGATTCATCCGCCACCTGGCGCTACATGGTCCGCTGTGCCTGCAGACCGTATTGTGATTACAGGAAATAGTTCTGGTGCCAATCTCGGGCTGGGATTGATTAAGTTCCTGCTCGAGTGGCAAAAGCTATCACGACAGCCGGTTCCAATTATTGCAGACTTTCATGGCCATGCCGTTTCTCTGCCTCTTCCCGCAGGCATTGCTGTAGTGAGCGGATGGTGCGACCAATGCGATGCGCTGCCCTCATGGCACAGGAACGGTGAATACGACATCTTGGGGGTTCTCCAGCCAGCATGCATGCCAGGCCACCCGGCTGATAGCATTTGGCCAACCAATCCACCGCGTGAGCACCCTTATTGTGCGGGGATGACACTCGACCACGAGCTAGTAAGTCCCGCAGCAGTACGGGACTGGAGAGGAGCTCCGCCAATGTTTTTCCTATGCGGGTGTGAAGAACGTGGAATTGACGGAAATCGAGTAGTTGCTAGCCAGGCTGCGAAATCCCGCGTCACGGTGACCTGGAATGAGTATGAGGGCATGCCCCATGATTTTATTCTCATCATGGCCAAACTTCCACAAGCCAAACATGCGATGGCGCTTTGGGCGCGTGCTTGTATTGATTTTATCGCGTCGAAAAGGGACATTCGCACCCTAGCAAAGCCTTCCGCGATACGATTGTTGATGCCGGACTGCAAAGCGAAGATCGATTTGGGTGATCCGCGAGATATATCACCGTTGCCGTTTGAAGAGGTGCGAAGGAAGATGAGAGAATATAATGCAACGAGACCGGTGTGGACTGGGAAGCTGGGAGAACCTCACTTGTAGGGTCTCTCATCTTTTCAACCCGGAAGTTTTGCGGAATGCTATACCGGTAATGAGGGGTTCGTTAAGGATACGGTGTGCGTCTTGTTGCGAGGGTAGAACATACTAAATCCGAGCTTAGGCATAGCAGAATATAAGTCTGGCCAATGGTTCGGTCAACTCGAGCCATAGCCTGATGCAAAGAAAAGTGTTATAATTGCTATAACGCAGCATGGCTCGGTCCAAATCAGCCGATGAGACAGTTCGGCGGTTTCAATCCGTCCGTGTAACTGGCCAGGATTTAAGAAGTATACTCTCCGGACGTCAGCGTCAAGTTTCACATAGGCAACCAGTCATTACTATGCGTCGGTATGTCGGCCAAGTCAGAATAAAGTTCTGAGTAATTAAAGAGCCTCTCGCACATGATCGTCGCACCGACAACGAAAGTAAATACAACAGTACAACTTTAATATATGATGGCTTACTAATTATGACTCACTTTGCTTCGTATCTGATCCTCGTGGTGAGAAATTGAGTTCTAAATTCTATTCCTCTCGTATCAACCGAATGGCAGAAACTCAGCCACGGCGATAAGACAGCCAATAATGCGATCCGGAGTTAAGAATCGAGACGTCATGGGCAGCACTGCATTCCACGGATTTAAATTATTTTAACCAGAGTCGACAAAGTTTGACCACAGCGTTCCAGGCACTGGATCGTGCCAATCAACGTGCAAAACACATCCCAGAGACGGGGAGTTGGGTTCCGCCGAGTCTTTGTCTTGACGTATCTCCTTTTCTGCCTGGTATGCAGTTTCAGTGAGCCACATGGTTTGCGGATGGTTGAAAATAAACAGACATATAAACCGAATAGTAGCCTCTCACTTTCCGCCTTCATGAGAAGAAAAGCATGCTTTGAAAGTTGATGCAACGATGACTACCACCACCAACGTGTATGAGGCTCCCGCCAGCAGAGAGGGCTCGAGCACATCTACAGTAGCTGAAAATCAACCAGATACATTCCACGATAAATACGACGAAAATATGGAGCAAGAGAAGGAAAACAATCAAAAAGATGACCTCGAAAAAGATACCGGCAAAGATTCGGCAACGGACCAAGAAGCCGACCCTGAATACCCTGGGGTATTCAAAGCTGTTTTGATAGTTGTCTCGCTCTTTATTACAGTTTTCTTAGTGGCACTTGATCAGACCATCATTGGAACGGCCATCCCCAAGATCACTGACCAGTTTCACTCCGTGCAGGATGTCGGATGGTACGGCAGTGCATACTTTTTGACTTCTACAGCTTTGCAGCCGACATATGGTCGTATATACAAAATTTTGAATGTAAGCTGGAATTCTATATGCCTATTGATCTATCAGTTCTTCATGCTCACACTTATTTTCAGGTAAAATGGGCTTTCCTTGCCGCCATTTTTGTATTCGAGCTCGGCTCTCTGATATGTGGTGTCGCTCCCAACAGCTCGACCCTCATCGGTGGTAGGGCTATAGCTGGGTGTGGTGTTGCCGGAATCTTTTCCGGAGCACTGGTCATTCTCAGTTTTTCTAGTATGTAGACTCGTATCCGATCACTAGCACATCCTGTTTACTAACATCGCTTTTCTCAGTTCCCCTTCGGCAACGACCGATGGTATTTGGTCTTTTTGGTGCAGTCTGGGGCGTGGCATCCGTTGTCGGACCCTTACTGGGAGGAGCTTTCACCGATCATATCTCCTGGAGATGGTGCTTCTACATCAAGTAAGACCTCTAAACTCATATCGGACAAGACCAGATACTGACTTCCAACAGCTTACCAATCGGAGGCGTTGCCGCGGCCATTGTCGTATTGATTCTTCACCTTCCTGCGAAGAAGAATGACAGCAGTCAAACTTGGTCACAAAAACTACTCGAGCTCGACCTCATCGGCGCAGGACTCATAATTCCCGCTATTGTGTGTCTTCTCCTAGCACTCCAATGGGGCGGTAACAAATATCCCTGGAACAACTCGCGAATTATCGGCCTGTTCATCGGATTCGGTTTGATTACAATTCTGTTCATTATCTCTCAGTGGAAACTTGGAGACCGAGCGACTTTGCCACCTAGAATCCTGAAGAAACGGACGGTGTGGTCAGTATCGATCTTTGCGGTATGTTTCGGAGGAGCATTCTTCCTCTTCATGTATTATCTACCCATCTACTTTCAATCGGTCAAAAACCACTCGGCCACCAAATCGGGCATCGACCTGCTGCCTATACTACTTGCGACGGTTATATCATCGGTGTTCTTTGGCGGTATAATCACCGCTGTGGGTTACTACACGCCATTCCTCATCCTCAGCACGGCACTTTTCTCGATTGGAAGTGGACTCTTGACGACGTATAGTACATCTATTTCCACACCGAAATGGATTGGATATCAAATCCTAGCTGGATTTGGTGTTGGAGCAGGGTTTCAAGTCCCCATGACCGCTGTGCAGACAATTCTATCTCAAGAAGATATCCCTATTGGATCTGCCGCGGTGATGTTCTTTCAGAATCTGGGCGGTGCCTTGTTCATTTCCGTTGGCCAGTCCGTTTTCCAAAATGGGCTTTCCAGTTATATGCAGTCACATGTTAAAGACATTGAGCCTAGCGTGATCATTAGTGCAGGCGCAACTGCTTTGAGGGATGTACTTTCTCAGATGGGCAAGTTGGACGAGTTGCCCGCTGTTATCGAGGCCTACATGTCTGGTTTGGTGAACGCCTATCGAGTCAGTTTGGCTTTGACATGCCTTGCGTTCGTTGCTAGTCTTTTCGTGGAGTGGAAGAGTGTGAAAGGAAATAAAAAAGAGGGAGCTGAGCCAGCTATGGCTGTTTAATGATTTTCATTCTGGATATATTCAGTGCCCAGGTGGATGTTTGTCTTCTGTGTCTTCTGGTTAGACAAGGGTTTATATTTATCTTCCCCATTGCTTGACCAATCTCTTCTCTTCTTGTACTATTAACAATATTATATAACTATATATCTCTAATTATAAATCAAACCTCCCGTATGACCTGAGTCTCTTCGGCATTTTTCCATTTCTCATCAACGTACTCAACGGATTGCTCTGCATCTTCAACCGGGACCCTTTTAGTCGGAAACTTCTTGGAAAACCACAGAATAACCGGAATACCAATCAAATATACACCCCACAAAGCAGCATTGACTTTGTATCCAGACTTGTAGTGGGGCGCTTCCTTTGCCGGATACGCATACAATGGAACCCAGGCATTGAATGTGTATCCCATGGTGTTCAACCATCCGAGCAATATTGCTCTTTCTTCAGCACTATCCCCGCAAACCTCGTTACCCCATGCAAAGAGCAAGGCACCTGTCCCGACGGGCGCAAATGTTAAGAACCAGGCAAAGTATTTTGCGCCAAAGGGTATCTCCCAGACTGCCAGGAGCGTTCCTCCTAGTAAGCCGAATGTGGCACCGGCCATGATGACGGGCCATCGAACACCGAGAGCATCGGAAGTGATGGCGTATACCAGTGCCATGACTATCTCGATTGCATAGCCTCCGGAAGGGATGACGTTGATTTTGGCTACTGAGTAGATATCGAGGGATCTCAACCAGAGGTTCATGTAAGAAGCGATGTGGAGTGCGAGGACATATGACCTGCAAACTCATGTTAGAATCAAGATTTGAACGCGGTACATGGTTGACTTACACATATGGGACAACAAATACATAGATGGGCCAATGGCTCAGAACAGACTTCACTTTACCCCAGGATATGCCCTTAGGCTCAGCTCGTCCGGCACGAGCCATGCGCGCTATGGCTGTCTTTTTGTCGACCTCCTTCAGATAGAAAGCTCTCGAGTTTGACGGCGCATCGGGAATCAACCAGTACCCACAGACCGCAATAGGTATCGAGATGATACCGTCGAAGATAAACAGCCATCTCCACCCCTTAAGTCCTGCCGTACCGTTCATCCCATTATAAATACCAGCTTGCAAAAACCCACTAAACATCTGTGCAGCGGCCGAACTCTGCTGGAAAATGACGGATCGTTTCCCCAGTTCCTGGGGCGTGTACCAGTTGCCGAGTAAAGTCATCATGCCTGGGTATGCGGAAGCTTCGCAGATTCCGACCAGAAACCGGATGGCGTAGATGGTTTTGGCATTTGGAGCGGCTGCCATGCACATTACAAGTCCTCCCCAGATTATTTCCAGAGTTGGGAGCCAACGAGAAGGCCGGATGCGCATTTGGATGAATTGAGATGGGAGCGTGCCGATGATGTATCCTTTACTATTGTCAACAGCGGCCCTATTAGAGTTGCCATAATTTAGAACTCGAACGTACCAATGGTCCAAAATGTTGTCATCCAATTCAACTCATTGCCGTACATTTTGAGGTCAGTCTGCATGCCACTGACATATGCATTGCTAATATTTGCTAGAAAATCGTCCACATCAGTAAACATGTTACTCGTCAACATGTGAACGTGAAACAAGACGCAACTCACTGGAGTCCAGATACATGACAAAATAGTAGAAGCACGCCCATATCAGATAGAAAGAGTCCAGGCGTCGTACAAGTCGGTGCTCTTCCGGTGGCTTGTCGTCTAGAGAATCCCAGAGAGTACCAAGAATCCTCTTGCCAAGAGAGGGTTGCTTCTTTGGCAATGCATTTTGTGTGTTAGTTTCATCTCTGTCGACGTTGTTCCTGTCCGGAGAGGTTGCCGAAGTCATCTTGACCAGTCAAAATACTATTGTAGAACAAGAATCTCTGGATAAAATTATAGACACGCGAGTGATGTGGTGGTCGCGGAGCTACATTTATTTAATTTATTACGAATGCGACTAAAATTCGGTTGCGTAACTAAGATGGCCTGTTTTTGATGCTATACCTAGTGCCTATAGCTTTGATCACACTACTTGAAATTCACACATGGGTCGCCAAACTGCCGGTGTCCAAAGCAAAATGGCGTGATCAGTAAACCCACATAAAAAGCTTACCTGTGGTATGCGGACGGAAGGACGAGCCGAATGTTTTGAGCCTATAAAGCGGAAAGATGTTGGGAAAAATCAGAAGAAATCAAACTAAGTAGTGATGGCGTGATAGAGGAGGGGCAATTCGCTATCTTGACTATCTTAAAAGAGGGGACATTTTCATCTCGAGATATCTCCGAATGGGGCAAGTATATCCATATTAGGAAATTTCTCTTGACACTCCGCTAGGAAAATTCCTTGGAAACATGGGAGCAGCTCTGATTGGGCAAACCTTTCTAAGCTCCAATGAGATAACAATGTACGCTGAGAACTTGGAGCGAGCGAAGTGTCGAGTCGGAGCTCCTCCGACACTAAGTGCTGACTAGGACGATATCGGCCGTCTAACTCAAGAGCCGAAATAAAGTAGCATGTTCTATCACAAGCATTAGAAACCACGTTTGTGACCCGTCGAAGCGGCATGTACCGCGGACGGTTCTCCCAAGTCGTTAATCTCTAAAGCTTTACTCCGGTTGTAAGCTCCACGAGTAAAACCACATTTTTGGCTTCCTTATTGTTGGTTTAATACTAGGCCAGATATTGGCCTGGAAAGGAAAGTCAAGCAGACTTTATAGACTCGTTTCGAAAGTCGACTGTTGGTGCCGGAAGTATACCAGTACATGCACTGTATCCACTCGCGAGATTCGCAATATCTGGGATTGATCGTGACAGTAGAACTTCGAAGTGTACTCTTCAATACTGAGTATAATCCTGATTTACTGTTACAACAAGGCCAAGGGACAAAATGGCGACGAGCAACGGGCAGGAAAACATCAAGGGCATCCGAATATCAATAGGTGGATTTAAACCTATGAAATCTTGATGAATTCCCACTCACTGAAAGTCTAGATAGAGGCGGTACATTCTGCGATGTGATTGCTCAAATACCTGGTCGCGCAGACGTCGTGTTCAAGCTGTTGTCTGTAGATCCTCAAAACTATAGAGATGCGCCGACGGAGGCCATCCGACGGGTGCTACAGGCCGTTCAAGGGCGAGATATACCACCTGGAGAGAGGTTGGACGCATCTGCTGTTGGTAAGTACCCATTACACTGATTCTTAGCGAGTATAGAATCCTGACAGTATATAAGAATCATGTCGGATAGGAACAACCATTGCCACAAATGCCCTTCTAGAGCACAAGGGCAAACGATTTGCTCTTCTTACAACCAAAGGTAGTATCCCTTCAGATAAGATACAGAATCCATAATCACTAACAATTACATAGGATTCAAAAACTTGTGCGAAATAGGCGACGGCTCACGCCCAAAACTATTCGACTTGAACATCCGCAAACCAAAAGTACTATTCGACCAAGTCATAGAAGTCAATGAACGAGTGACCATAGAGAACTACGAACTAGATCCATTCCCGCAGCCAGAATTTGATGAAACAGACGCAGCACTGGTGAAGACTAGTAGCGGTGAAGTTATTCGCGTCCTACAGCCGGTCAATGTAGAGGCAGTCCGTGGACAGTTGCGGAAGCTTCGTGATGAAGGGTTTACGTCGCTTGCGGTGTGTTTTATGCACTCGCATATCTTTCCAGGCGAGTATCAACTCCGGGTTGACTTAAAACCCATGTTCTAACGGGTTCTTTAGACCACGAAAAATTGGTAGGCGATTTGGCCTCTGAAGAAGGCTTCGAGTCCATCTCGCTATCCTCAGAAGTTAGTCCACGTATAAAAATGCTACAGCGGGCCACAGCAGTCTGTACCGATGCATACCTTTCGCCTATCGTCCACACATATGTCGAAGACTTTTTATCTGGTTTTGAAGTCCCTCCTCAAAGAGTAGAGTTCATGTCTTCGGATGGTGGACTGCGTCCTGCACAGAAATACACAGGAAATGCAGCTTTGCTCAGTGGTCCGGCTGGAGGTGTTGTCGGTGTTGCGAGGTCGTGTTATGATGCGAAAGATCCGAAGGCTTTGATCGGATTTGATATGGTATGTGAACCGGTCCTAGCTCTAGCCTCTATTGCTAGGAGGCTGACAAGATCAGGGCGGCACAAGTACGGACGTATGTCGTTACGACGGAAAATTCGACCATATCAGCAACACTACCATATCAGACCGTAAGGTATACACGCCAATGCTGAACCTGAATACAGTCGCGGCAGGAGGAGGCTCAAAGTTATTTGTCCGAAATGGCCTGTTGGTAGTCGGTCCAGAGGTATGGCTCCCCAAAACTGCGAGAAAAGCAGTGCACTAATATAGAAGGACAGAGCGCCGGCGCACACCCAGGACCTGCATGCTACAGAAAGGGCGGTCCACTTACAATAACCGATGCAAATCTCTTTCTTGGTCGACTGGTCGTATCATCATTTCCTGCTATCTTTGGCGAACATGCCAATGAGACATTGGATACCGAAGTAGTGGCAGTGAAATTCGAAGAGTTGACAAAAGAGGTTAATGCAGAGTCTTCTATCAAGTTCACGCCGGAACAAGTTGCGCTTGGTTTTATAAAGGTAGCAAATGAGGCGATGACAAGGCCAATAAGAAATACAACTGAAGCCAGAGGATTTGCGACGTTTGATCATAACCTTGTCAGTTTTGGGGGCGCTGGAGGACGTATGTATTATCCCTGAACATCTGCGAAAGGACATGCTGACAGCGACAGAACACGCATGTGCAATTGCATCAAATCTCGGCATTCGTCGAATTCTTATCCATCGTTTCTCATCTTTATTGTCCGCTTATGGAATCAGTCTGGCCGAGATCACCTCCGAGGCAAGCGAGTCTCTGTCCCTCGCGTTGTCACCAGAAAGCAAGCCTCAGATAGAAGCACGCGAAGAAGCCATCAAATCAAAACTGGAAAAGGAACTGCGCAGTCAGGACATTATCGGCGATACAATTGAATATGAGGTCTTCCTGAATCTCCAATACAAAGGAATGGATACCAGTCTGAGCGTGGAAAAGCCGAAAGATGGCAGTGACTACGGTTCCGAGTTTACTAGCATGCATCTCCGTGAATTCGCATTTACGACCAACCGCGATATTATGGTTGATAGCATCCGAGTGAGAGCGACGGCAAAGAATATCAACCAAGATGAGGGTGTGTCGGTATCGGAGGAGTTGGCAGCGGCGAAGAAGTCTGCTACTGTGCCGGTCTCTACAACGAGTCAAAGAGTGTTCATCAATGATCAGTGGATATCGACACCGATCTATGAACTTGACGATTTGACCATCGGCTCGCACGTCACAGGCCCAGCGATAATAACAGATCAGACACAAACCATCCTGATTGAACCGGACTATGAATGCCACCTGACGAGCCGTCACCTCATTATTGACAAAGTGGACAACAAACAAGAATATTCGTCGTCACAACTCAGCACAGAAACGATCAATCCAGTGCAACTCTCCTGCTTCGCTAACCGTTTCATGTCCATTGCCGAACAAATGGGCAACACCCTCCAGCGCACCTCGATCAGCACGAGTATTAAGGAACGACTAGACTTTTCTTGTGCCATATTCTCGCCTGACGGCGGATTGGTCGCTAATGCGCCGCATATTCCCATCCATTTGGGCAGTATGCAGTTCGCAATCCAATATCAACATCGCTTATGGGGCGATAAGCTTAAGCCTGGTGATGTGCTTCTCACCAATCATCCAGAAGCCGGCGGGACGCATCTGCCGGATTTGACCGTCGTTACGCCGGCGTTCTATGATAACCAGTTGATATTTTATGTTGCGTCGCGCGGGCATCATACCGATATCGGTGGCATCGGAATCACGAGTATGGTACCAGACTCAAAAGAGTTGTGGCAAGAGGGCATGGCCGTGAAATCGATGAAGATCGTTAGCGAAGGAGTATTTCTCGAGGATGAAGTGAGGGAACTGTTCAACAAGGTGGCCGAATACCCCGGTTGCAGCGCCACTCGCAGATTGAATGATAACATTTCAGACATCAAAGCCAAGATATCCGCCAACCAGCGCGGTATCTTGTTGATTAAGCGTCTCTGTGAAGAGTTTACGTTACCCGTCGTCCACCTATACATGGGCGGCATACAGCGTAATGCAGAGTTGGCTATCAAGAAGCTGTTCCGCGAACTATACCAACAGACAGGTGGCAAACCGCTTAAGGCAGTCGACTGGTTCGACGACGGTACCCCCGTACAAGTCGAGATAACCATTGACGGCGAACGTGAAACAGCCATTTTTGATTTCGCAGGCACCGGTCCCCAAACATACGGAAACATGAATATGCCGGTATCAATCACACACTCGGCAATCATCTATGTGCTTCGCTGCATGGTGGATATGGACATCCCGCTCAACCAGGGCTGTCTGTATCCCTGCGAAATTCGGATTCCAGAAGGCACAATTCTGAATCCTTCATCAACAGTTGCAATCTGCGGCTCGACGATTTCCAGTCAACGCGTGACAGATGTTATATTGCAAGCCTTTGGTGCCGCGGCAGGTAGTCAGGGTTGTGCTAACAGTCTTGGCTGGGGTATGGGTGGTAAGGATCCCCTGACTGGCGTTGTTACTCCTGGATGGAACTATGGTGAAACTGTGGGTGGTGGAAGCGGTGCTGGGCCGACGTGGCATGGTACGCATGGAGTGAATGTGCATTCGACGAATACAAAGGCGACAGATCCGGAGGTTATTGAGAAGCGGACCCCGGTTATTGTGCGTCGGGATGTGATCAATCATGGCACGGGAGGAAGGGGCCTGTATAATGGTGGTGATGGAATGACGCGGGAAATTGAAGCCCGCATTCCGATGAAGTTCAGTATCCTGTCGGAGCGTAGGGTGTACAGCCCCTATGGTCTTGAAGGCGGGGAACCGGGGAGTGTAGGAGTGAATTATATCTTCAAAAAGAACGCAGAAGCGCAGTTTGAGAAGATCAATATTGGTGCGAAGGCGGTTGTGCGGTTGAATGCTGGTGATTATATTCAGATCAATTCACCTGGTGAGTGCCCATCGACCTTTTTCCCGTAATCTTGTCGTTTGCTAATAATGGCTCAGGTGGTGGTGGATGGGGGAAGCCTGTCAATCAACGAGATGAACTTGACTTTCATGGTTTTCGCCCAGTGCCCGGGTCGAAAGTACACTGAGTACTATCAAAGTTCCTGAGGTAAAGGTATGTTAAACCATAGTCTCCGAGAAAGTTAACCACTGAAACGGATACCAAGAACTATTGGTCATTTCATAGTCTGTATTAAATATATGTCTATATACCACAACGCCTATAGCCAATAAATCTGCTCAATATCTCAATATATCAGGACAGTCACTCACATAACGCCAGTCTATTGTAAGCTCAATCCGCAGTCTGATCGTGTAGAGGAATCGTCAAGAATCCAGCTACCATGGCAGCGCAGCCTCCAAATCTCATAACCCAAGCCACGCTGTTGTCGAATGGTTCACCACGTGGTTTTTGCAAGGCTTTGAAAATGGCGCTGCTGAGGAGACTGGACACCATTTGAGGAAAGGAGATGAAAACATTGTGTAAACCAAGAACAACACCAGCTTCGCCGATACCATTCGTATTCTCATCTTCATCGTATAGTCGGCTAGATCGGCGGATACTCTCTTCTATACTATCTCGTGAATTGCTTGATCCACTGTTGTGTTGCGCGAGCTCAGTCGCGATGAATGCGTATGGTGCCCAAGATGTGATCATCCAGGGAATGCCAACAATGGCCGTCATGAATGCTGCTGTTCGGGGCGACGATATAAAAACCGTACTAAACATGCACACCGCGAAGAGAAAGTGCGATAGTAGCCATAGCCGTCGAAGAGTAAGACCAGGTACGCGGATTTTCCCAAGAACGCGTATCGAGGAATGCCAAAATGTGCCGTAGCTCGAATTTGGCTGCGGCGATTCTAGAGGACTATCATTTGTCAAAGCTTCGAGCGCTTTCTGTGATGGTGCTACAACCAGTAGTGGTAGAACCAGGCTGCCCACGAAGGCGACGACAGCGTTCAAAAAGTAGGCAGATGTCGCAATTCGAGTAGCCTCCGCCCATGCCTTGTCTATCTCTCCATTGGAGAGGCTAGGATGCTTGTCCAAAATGGGATTCACATACAATTGCCCAATATACGTAGTGATGTAGAATAAAAATGGGAACCATCCGAACCAGGATGCGAATTGAATGGCAAATACTTTCTTTATTTGAGGAGGCAGATAGCGTGCAGACTTCCAGATCATACCGAATGAATTCAAAGTGCTCAACTTCGTTGCGGTCCTCGGTTGGTCGTAGGTCCGGTGTTCCTTGATGAGGATGCACGATACCAATAAGCTACCTATCAAGCAGAAGCTTCCAATGACGGAGATCACCTGGAATTGTGTTTTGCCCAGTATGGGAAATAATTCGGGTAGGTCCATGTAGCCAAAAGCATAGCTTACAATGCTCGCGGCTTCGCTGACGCGACTCGCCCAAGCATTGGCGGATTTTTGTTGATGCCATGGAGCATTGTCGACGATATATGCCCGCATAGCTGCTTGGACTGGTAGAGGATTAGAATGGTCCAGTCGAAGTATTCGCATTGAAAACAATACTTACCTGTGTTGACACCGAAATCATGACAGTACATTAGAATGATCGCACCAATGATTGATGCTGATTTCACTGTATCCGACTTTTGGTCGACTCCAAATGCCGCAAATATGCTGCCGGTCAACTCTCGGACCCAAGCCAACGCGAGGAGACATATTACGGTCGTTACGCCGCCAATTGCGATAAATGGTTTTCTTCTACCCCAGCGACTGCGACAGTTATCACTGCGTATGCCGATATAAGGTTGTACGATAGTTCCTGTCAATGGCCCAGCTACCCATACCCAGGCAAGCAAGGCTTTACTCATCCCCAGCGATAAGAGGTAAGGCTTGTCGCGACGTTTTAATTAGACAGCAGACGTCGTGAATAGGTTCAGTAACATACAGATCCGTTGGCATGTTGGACAGACCAAATTACCTGGAGTCTGCTTGTGTCAGTACATTCTAAATAGCTGGTTCATGATAATTTGACTCACCCTCCCATACCAAACGTCAGTAAAAACAAATACCAGCTGCTTTTGGATACTTGACTATGGTCATCTCGATCACTAAGCACAGAGGCTGTTTCGTTCCCCCATTCCTCAGCAATCAATGGCTCGGCCTCATAGCCCAACTCGGCCGTTGTATCGGGTGCGACAGGGGGTGTTCTCCGCACCACCATCACGTCGGCGTCGACCATTGAGATAACGATTAGAATTTAGGCTGCATTGAGGCGTATAGAGATTGCCGTCATATTTGTCCCTGTTCTTAATATATGACCGATCCGTGGTTGCTATTCCCCTGGTGGTGCAGTTGTTGTTGTGATCGAGAGAAAGAAACATTGACAGGGGAGAAAGTTGATTAAGTTAATAATGCGATCCCCGAGGACGGCGCGATCGGGGTGGGGTCGCTCCTTCCGTTCGGGGCACGCCATCCTCACCGTCCCTCCGAATGTCCCCTCTATGACTTTTAATCTTTATTATCTTTGCTCAGAGAATATGCATTCCCCTGCCCCTCGTCCGTATATTTATTCTTATCCTATTCTTATAACCTCAGTCAGGTAAAGACAACCACGCGCAATCCTTTTCTAACATCTTGAAACATTTTTTGCTAGTTGCGTGGCCAGTGTCTGTGCTCTGCGATGTCAGCCCCCGGCGCGCCAGATGGCACCAAAGGTATGCAAGATCCCTGCAGGACCGATCTCAACTTCAAACTCCGATGCTGCGTTTCGGAACTAACAACTGATACTTCTCTACGGAGTAGTGTGGACAACTCTTATAACGAATACCGCGTACCTGTCCGGCCTCTTAACGCTCGAGTACTCCCTCCGAAAAGCCGGCTCAAAGTATCCCCTTGTCGCTCTGTATACAGACACCTTTCCTGAAGAAGGCCATGCGGCTCTTGACGCTAGAGGCATTCTGAAGAAGCGCGTGCCGTATCTTCTCCCTTCCATTCCCAAAGACTACACCAACGACACGCGCTTCTACGACTGCTGGAGCAAGCTCACGCCGTTTTCGCTCGTTGAATATGATCGGGTGGTACAACTTGATAGTGATATGTTGGTGCTCAAGAATATGGATGAGTTGATGGAGCTAGAATTGGATGCGCCGGAGCTGGCAGGCACAGGAAATAAGGTCTTTGCTGCTAGCCACGCCTGCGTGTGCAATCCGCTAAAGAAACCCCATTATCCAAAAGACTGGTATGTTGGACTGTCGGTATGCTTTGAACATGGTAGCTAACGGGGCTGGTTCAATTGAAAGGATCCCCGAAAACTGCGGATACACCTCGCAACACGAAACTCCTGACATTGCGCAGACTGAGGGCGCATCGCCTACCTTCGGACTCGGTATACCCAATGGAGGTCTCCAAGTAGTGAATCCCTCCAAAGGCACCTACGATAAGATAGTCGCTCAACTGAGCAGTGCTGCAACGTCCGACTACGAGTTTGCCGATCAATCACTTCTCTCCGATGTGTTTTACGGCCGATGGGTTACGTTGCCATACATATATAATGCCTTGAAGACATTGCGACGGAAAGGAGTACATGATGCTATTTGGCGGGATGAAAGTGTCAAAAATGTGCACTATATCCTCAGCCCTAAGCCATGGGATGATGTGGATGAAAAAGACCCATCGAAGCCGGGATATGACGCCTCGCACGAATGGTGGAGGACTCTGAATAAAGAGAGGCTAGAAGATGAGAAACAACGAGGTGTGAATGACCAATTTTGAAGGCGCCCAGACATGAGTAACGCTCTACAATTTTCGGTCGGTATCTCCACCTACGACCGGGTTGCCGTTGATGCTATATAAAAAAAAAGGCACGGTCCGACATACCAGTTACTCACAACTTGGTAGTTGGAGAAGACGGGACGAAAGTACCATATCATTTTAAATTTCGCATTTGGGAAAGTCCGTACTTTTTGGGTCTCCCGCCTCAAATGTTGTCATGTCTTGTCCATCTCCCGAGAACTCGGGAATGGAAATATAAAAATCGGCCTCACCGTGGCTGTCCGATAAAGAACATCTTGATCTAATACTACCATCGTTATATAGAATCTACACCCATTTAGACGCTTGAATAAGATTATACGGGATTTATTTTGCGAAGGATATTGTTGTCTGATATACGTACTCAAGTAACGCATAACTCTGCTAAAGCCCTAACTTGCCTTGCGACGAAAATCGTCCGCCCTCGATGATTGTTTGAACAACAACAGATTATCTTTGCATATCAATTTAATTAAATTATATACCTACTAGACTACCTAAAACAATCCCATATGGGTACCGGCCATATACCGAGGCTGGTATCTAGGTCATCCTCAGGTCCTAACCTTGGAAGTTTATTATGTCCCTCCCGTAAAACTTCCTGGG
The DNA here is from genome assembly GCA_022814505.1 of Talaromyces liani. Lineage (NCBI taxonomy): Eukaryota > Fungi > Ascomycota > Eurotiomycetes > Eurotiales > Trichocomaceae > Talaromyces > Talaromyces liani. The sequence goes on from JAKLNL010000050.1 coordinate 109,077, forward strand.
ATTTGGAAGGTTATACACCATCTCCAAATCTGTAAAAATGGGTCCAACGCTTTTCATTCTGTTATTTATTCCAAAATGTTCACGAATAGGATCAAGTGCCTTACCTCGTCATATGGCTTTGACTGATCGACGAATCTCAGGTCTGTAGCCAGTCGAATGACATTATTCGGATCGTTATTAACAGTCGAAGCATGAATCTGTGATCTCAAGTCAGATCATCCAGCCTTTACCTAGGTAGTTTAGAGACAAGAGAGTAAACATACGGCATGTGGTTTATGCAAAACAACATCCCCAGCTTCATACGCCGACACCAGCCAGCGCCGGTTGTACTGGCGCGCAAATTCGAGGGGACATTCAGACAGTAAGCCCGTAGACATCATATTCGAATTGAATGCATTTCTGGCTTCTTCTTCCGTCATGCCTGCTTCACGGGCTTTTTTGGTGAATTCTTGTTCGATTTGAACCCCTACTGCGTCGCCTGTTCCCTCTATTAGTCGCCAGTTATCCAAAAGGGTTGAAATGTTTATAGGGACGGTACCGTTTTCAAGATATATCAACCCACCCCCCGACAAACTCACATCCCCAATCGGCACCCAAGCAGTCACACTGGTAGGTTCTCCATATCTCAAAAAGATCTGATCGTAATGCACGCCAATTGGCTTCGTGCCGGGAACATTATTCCTCAATAAAGTCCGATTGAGACCTAAGATATTCTCATTCCAGCCTGTAAATTTGGCCACGAAGTCAAGTAATGCTGGATGTTTTGCAAGGTCTTTGGTGTACCAGTCCTGGTAATGAGCATCGATGGCTAAGTCGACAAAGGTCTGGGCACTTTCCCCCCCCTGGACGACCATTTTGTCCTGCTGCGCCGGCGCCGATGCCGGGAAAATCATCTGGTGAACGGCTCAAGTTGAAGATTCCCTCGACTGGTAAAGTATTGTGCTGCAAGACGCCGGATGGGGACATCATTTCGAAGTACTTTGTGCGTGTGCAAAGGACGTCGTCCCGTGGGAGAAGGCCTTTGAGGAGGAGCATGCCATCTTGTTCGTAGCGGGCGCGGAGGATTTCTAGGGGTTCGGAGGGGGAGGAGGGTGTGAGGTAGGCGATGTTTTCGGGGAGGAGAGAACCGTCGTTGACTTTGAGGCTGTTGTTTTTGGTTGGGATGCCAGGCATGTTTTCCCAATTTTAGGATGTATTTTGGAGGATGGGGAGAAATTGTATTGAGGCTGGACCTGAGTGTCGAATGCGATCAAGCTCTAATTCGATGATAAGGCTATACCTTGAGGACATTCACACCACCAAAGTGTATAGAAAGATGAAATAGATGCATCATTGGAGTATGCGATATTATTCTCACCAACTATCAACCAATTTATATCCAGTCCCTGCGGGGATGAATGAGGGGAACTCCACGTCGAGCATTGAATGTCGACCACTCTCATTCGATCGTGAACTAGATCTCCTCCCCTTAAACAAAGGTTATGTCTTGACTGCATAGTGTGGAAATATCCACGGATTCTAGATTCCGTTGCATCGTGAATCATCCTATCGCAAAAGTGCAATGCAATCAATGACTCGGGATATTCCAGAGGAGAGCATTATTAAACCACTGACAAGCGCCTCCTAAGAAAGCTTTGAAGCTACGGCCAAACGTCATTAAAAGCAAAATGCTTTCATACAAATGGTTGACTCTGGCCAAATAGCAGTGATAGCACAGAGACATGCCTTTTCAAAATATGAAGCATCACTTTATCGCGTAGGATACAGAGACTGCACGCGTGATTGGCTGAGAGTATATAAAGGTCTCACTCAATCTACAACCTCGGCTGTACTTCTTAGTTACCTCCACCAACACCTCAGCCGCTCGCTCTTCTCATACACAATGTCGTGAGGTGTTATACGTATCTCCGGCATCGAGTTTGTCGTTGCCGCCATGGCAAATGCAAAGGTCAACAAACAAATCACCTCATTTGCGGATGCGACGCGGGTGACTCCCGTGGCTGGCACGGACAACCAGTTCGAGGCGACCATTCACTGGGACTGGTGCGGCGGGCTGTCAGTATTGACCTCTTTTCTTCTCACCAATTCAAATTGATGGCAGGTAGCTAATTGCATCTGATAGACACGCTCACGGCGGCTTAACGCTCAGTCTCGTCTTCTCCACCGTCCGCACATTCTTCCTTCGCAAATACCCATCCACTCCGCAACCAGACCCCATCAACAGCGACATCCATTTCATCCAGCCCGCTCCACAGGGTCGCGTCATCCTCACCGTCACAGAGCTAAGTCACGCCAGACGCTATTCTACCGTTGAAGTCAAACTCCGCGATCCCGCCGGTAGGATATGTACGACCGCAACCGTTATTCAGGGCAATCTGGCGACGGAGAATGGGCCCTCTATCGCAGTTCCACCGGTGATGACGCGCGATGAAATACCGGATCGAGAGCGTGATTGTGATGAATCGATCAGAACTCCGTTGTTGGTGAAACTCATGCCTGTGATTATGAAGATGCGCGTGCTCAAGCGGAAAGGGGCCAAGACGCAGTCCTGGAGTCGCAAGGGCGCGGCAGGGTTGAATACGAAGGAGACTTGGGTGCGGTGGGAGGATTTGAATCAAAAATTGGATGTGATGAGTCTAGGGGTTCTTTGCGACAATGTTAGTATTCTCAGACCTGTACATTTCTTGTTGCTAACTTCGAATAGTTTCTCCCTGCCCCTCTCAATTTCGACCCTACTATGGCCGATCTCAGCAAATACGTCTTTCCTACGATGTGCATGTCGGTTGAGATCAAGAAAGACCCGAAAGATGCTGAGTGGCTGTTCCAGGAGATTGTATGCCACAAGATCCAGAATGGGCGGTATGACACTGATGTGCGTGTTTTGGACGAGAATGGTGATTTGGTAGCTCTGAGTAAACACGTTTCTATCATGGCGGAGATGAAGCGCACGAAAGCTAGTAAGATCACAGTGGGAGATGAATTCGCTAAATTATGATGCCTCCATAGAGCATCGCTCGCTTTCTCTAAGCCGGTGACCAAAACATAATGTAACGATACCAAAATAACAGGCTCAATGTCCAATGATACTCCCCCCTGGAAGCTGAACTCTCAACCCAGTCACTTTCTCAACGTGCGTAGCAATTGCAGTAATAGAAGTGAAATAGACCGGCCCTCCATTCGCATGTCCCCCAAAAATCATCCCCATGACATTCGCGGTATCCCGCTCCAACACCAACGACCCCGAATCTCCAACTTTGGCAAAACAATTCGAGTCTGCAGCAGATATAATGCACCATTCCCTCGTAACGCACCGCTTGCCCTCCGCATCGTAAGAGACGACATGGCTCTGGATCGGGTTTACGACACCGAGAGTAGTATCAGTCGCAGAACCCTGCTTGTATACAACAGCCATCTTCCGAGGTTTCACTGAGTGTAGTATTTGACGCCAATCGCGTTGGATGTGAGTGAGATGTTTGACTTTGTTCCTTCGCAATTTCGGGATTAGAGTTGAATCAACTCCGATCAATGCCCAGTCGAGTCGATGCCTGTGTCGCGAGAAGCTGTATCCTGAAGATGCGTACACCGTTCCAACGATTTCATCTCGGATCAAGGATTTGGTAATATCGGCTTGAATTTTTTTTCGTTGGTATTTCAGATGTTGTAGTTCGTGCAGAGGGAAGGTTTCTTTATCGGTGCTATGTTTTGATGCGAGGATTTCTCCTGCTAGACGAATGAGCTTTTTTCGGTTGTCGTGTACTTTTTCCATGTTTGAGGCGATGCTGGGTGTTGCGCAGGATATGGGAAAGTGTTGAGTTTGAACCGTTGCATCTCGAAGATAGGGCTTTATGGAGGAATGAAAGATCAGGCGGGCTCAATGAAGGGTAATAATTCAAAATGTAGACCTACCGACGCAATCTGCCTTTGGATGTAGCATCTTCATCTCATCGTCCCCTTCAACGTAGGGCCGAACAACATGCTCACAAGTAAGGATGCAATGCGCAACGACCTCACCGTTCATGTCAACGAGATCCACATAGCCACCAGCAGTACCATTTGACCTGGGGTCGTGTTGCAGTCCAATACTAGATCCAAGATGGAGACGAGCCGGGTAAAAGACTTCGATTTTGCCAAGGCGTACCTCGACTGTGAGGCCACCTGCAGGGTCTCAGCTCAGGATTCGGTAGTCACAACAAGCTTGAATACTCACCAACCAGTTCCCAATGAATCATTTCCATAACCTCAGTCAAGACCGTATAACTTTCTGGCATGGCTCGCAAGGTGATCACAACTGTATGACTATCATTCTCAAAAACAGGATTATCACGCAGGATATGCTTTAGATACGCCAATAACCGTGGTCTACGGAGACAATCAACAGCATATAAATGGAAATCGTGCCTTTCCAACAGCGCAATGATCGAGTCGCCAATGTTGTTTTTCTGCCATGATCGCGTGATAGAATGGTTCGGTTTCGCTGGAAGGAATTCTTTTTCTGGAAAGGATGTTGAACTCAAGTGAATTGGGAGAGAGATGCAGTCACTGACTGTCCTTGTGGTGACTATCGAGGACTCGTAGCCAAGCATGGTGAGTTGCTGACCCAAGAGTATTATATACAAGAAGGAATGGAAATGTGATAGAATAGAGGAGACGGAGATATGGGGGGAGGGGGGGTATGTTGAGAGAGATGTGGTTGACAAAAAGACAAAGTCAAGACCGAGGATAAGCAAAGCTATCTTGACGTTTGCATGTTAACCGAACGAGGCGAGCCTGACGAAAAGAGCATCAATATCCATATTATCATTCACACATCCCCTGATAATCTATTCTGCTAATAGCCACACAGTGCAAATAATCGATTTCTGTACAAGGTCAACTGTGCGCCAAACTCCATCCTATATGCCGACATTATCCAAACAAACTTTTGTCACCATCACTTCGCCTTCACTGGTTAGACACCCCACGAGATATATCTACTCATCGCGCTTTCGCTTGAAACGGTTGGCTTGCTTAGGCTGACTTCCATATGTGCGACGTCCCTGGACCTTCTTGTCTCTGCTCATGCTGGCTCCTAGAGTGATATCCACCCGCGGTGGTGTTGAGAAACCGAAGCTTTTGGCAATCTTGACGAGATCAAGTTTGTTGACATCAAATACGGAGCGGAGGGAGTGGGAGGCATAGGCGTTGATGTAGGATCGGTAACCTTCTTTGGCGGATTTGTTGAGGTAGTAGTTTTGAGAGATAACTATAGAAATTAGTATGTAAATAACAACACAGCGAGGAAGTGAATTTACGTTTTTCAACTGCAAGACAGTCATGTTAGCATATAGAGTCTTCGTTAAGTGGCGCAGTTAAAAACTTACGTTGTGACTGGACGTTGATAATCTTCTTTTGAGGGAATTCGAATTCCACAACTGGCACTTTCGCCTCTTTCAGATGAGTCAAAAAGCCCATTTCGGACGGTTGCAAAAACATCAGACTGCGACCTTTGGCCTTGGCACCACGTGCGGTACGACCGACACGATGAATATAATCACGTGGGTCCTGAGATTATATTAGTATCCTGGGAGATGCGTGAGGGTACTTGGAACCTACATCAGGAGGATCGTATTGCACAACATAATCAATTTCGGGAATGTCGAGACCTCGAGCGGCAACATCGGTACAGATGAGAATACCTCGTTCGCTGTTGACAAATTCGAAGAATGTGGAAGTGCGCTTTTGCTGCTTCTGCTTGCCGTGGATAGAAAGGACCTAAACAATATCAGAATTGGGCGGGCGTAGAAGCTGTCAGATGTAATTACCGGAAGATCGATATAATTCAGTAATTCAGACTATCATCTTGTTAGCAGTCTGTTATGAAAACGAACAAATTATGGAATGAAGAACTCACGTAATAGTTGACAGAGTTACAGCTCGAAAGGAAAACAATAATCTTCTTCTTCAAATTCCTCTTGAGGAAAGAGAATAGTAGAAGGAATCGTTTATCGGGTTCGCACACAACATAACCCTGTTCCAATCGGTCGACTGTCGCGTTTTCCATCCGTGGAACCACGTTGATATATAGGGGGCCGGGTTTCAACGAAATTCGAGCCAAGTCTTCGACCTTGGTAGTCTGTGTGGCAGAGAACAGAGAAGTTTGTCGCTCCCCATTGCCGAGAATCTTCATGATTTGCTTCATTTCGTCTTCGAAACCGATTTCAAGAATACGATCTGCTTCACTGCGATGGAGTCAGCCCAAGTTTCAAGCACCAAGGCGAACAAGACTTACTCAATGACCAATTGGCGAAGGTTCTTGAAGACGAAGCCCTTAGTGTTCTGCAAGTGATCCAACAAACGTCCGGCTTGTGCAAGTCAGTCTAAATTCGTATAAAAAGGCGAAAGCAATTATACATACGAGTTGCGACCAAGAGGTTAACGCCTTTCTCCAACTTTTCAGCCTCCGCTCGGCGATTGGCTCCTCCCATGACGATACCGTGGGTTTGGGAGTGCTTGTCAAGCAATTGGCGGGCCACACCCCAAATTTGGAGTGCCAATTCTCTGTAATTCTGTCAGCGCGATTCCCAATTCCGTGTCGGTATATCCCCGCTTACCTCGTGGGCGACAAAATAAGCACTCCGGTACCGTTTCTGGGCTTGAATTTCAAGCTATGGAGCAATTCGATCGCGGGAATTAACTAGTCTTATTGTTAGCCAGTTGCGACGCTCATAAGAATTGCTGACGAGGAATTGCGCTTACAAATGCTAACGTCTTTCCAGATCCAGTTTTGGCGGCACCGAGAACATCACGACCAGCCATCAAAGGTGGGATAGCCCGCTGTTGAATCTCGGTCATAGTCTCAAAGCCCATTTCCTTAATCGCCTCAAGTGTCCTTTCCGAGAGATTCAATTCCGTAAACTTGGTGGGTAGACTCTCGCCCGTCTGTGGTAGTGACAATGCGTTGGCAGAAGGTAGATCCTCGAGCTGAATATCTTGTCCCTTCTCCTGATCCTTCTCTTCACCTTTCTCTTCTTCTTCCTGCTCCTCCTCTACTTGCTTGACAGGTTCTTCGACATCATCCTCGTCGTCCTTTTTAGCGGTCTTTCGCTTCTTGGTTTTCTCCGGCGTATCGATCACTTCGGCCTTCTTTAACGATTTAACAGTCTCGTCGGAGACATCGTGCTTGCGCTTTATTTTTTTGGATTGTTTCTCAGCCTTTGCCATCTTGTCGCTCGACATATTGTGAGCTGGAGAGATGTGTATGTAAACGTTGAAGAGATTGTCCGTTCCTTCCTCCGCGATCTTGAACTTTTTTTTTTTGTTTTCTCTCCGTTTATCTGATAAGAGGTCACGTGTCTCTTCACCGCCCGTAAATTTGCCGGTAATATTTCTCACCGCCCACATGACTTTATGCATTGGTGTCTTTGTGCCTTGGTGCCTGAAGTATCGGAAAATGTCATGTGACCTGATTAGCCCTGAATCCCGCAAGCATTGCCCAAGATAGTAAGATCTCATCGCCAATGATAGGATCCTACAAGTGAAAGCATTTACGGTGTCCGGACTGTTCTATCTAGATTGCTAACTGGTGGGTTAATACAGTTCGTAATCTTCCTGCCATGTTGCGTGTCAAACCATACCCAAGTATTCATCTCATTTTTCCCTTCATTGTTGTGATATCCGCCTCCACACAAATCTATCAGCTTCCTCAATCAATTTCATTTGAATCGTGGTTTGATCTATAATTGATAGTGATATATTCTAATATTGGTGTGTTGGAGTACATATAGACCGGTACCTGTATGTATATATGGGTTGCTAGATCTAAAATTATGATTTCGATTCAGTGTCCAACCATACCACTTCAACGGAAGGTTTCCCACGCCGACTCAAAATTGAAGATTCGACCCATGGATGTTCCTACTACCCACAAAACACGAAGTCGCTGGAGGGTCTTTAGCTAATAGTAAGCCTTAGATATGGATTATAATTTTAAACGAACGCCCTTGGTCTGTGTGTCATTTCGTAAGTTGTAAGGTCAATCGGATTAACATGATTTTGGCCACTTATATCCCTTGATCCTTCTTATTCAATTTACTTTATTGTTGCAATAGTATAATGTCATTGTACGAGCTAATGTATCCCTAAGTAATGGGTTGGGCCCTTGACATCGACTTGGCCACATGAGAGAAGTCAAAACCGACACCAGAGTCAAGTCCTGCAGGTTATTACATTCATGCAGCACGATCCTCTTTGTGCCGAGATTTTTCATCTTCAATCTCGTCTCTTTTTTCCTCATATCGATCCCACCAGATTTTATTTCTGGTTGAAGGAAGCTCACGCCAACGGGCTAGATTTTTTATCTCGAGACCATCCAACTGGAACCCAAAATACGCCTTGAGCCTACTGTTATGTTTGCCATTCAATCACATCATTCGATATGTAACTTCGATGCGATATGCTGATGGTCAGCTCCGATGTAGTATCCTGTAATTAAAGTACTTGTTAAGAGAACGAAGACAATGACGATTTGGTTGACAAGGCTCGACATTCCTAGGCATACCACATGAACGCCAAACTCAACCCATCCAAGTATTCTTGCAACGTGGTGAGTTAGTTTCGAGGGAGGTTTTGGATTCGTCAAAATGAGTTCGGTCATAATGGCACGAGGCGCACGTAATATTACTTTGTGACCGGAAGGTGTAACAAGCATCGACTTGCATAGTTCTTTAGCCTGTTCCACTTTTGACAGGTTGTCGATCTGTTTATCGATCTCGGTGCGAAACTGACGGAGAATGACATGTCGAGTCGTGACTGAGACAAAAAGTGCAATAGCGTTCATAAGTGCCCGCCGATCTTCTGTGAGTCGGGACATGGCCATCATGACCACCATGGCAACAGTGCCAATGACATGACACTTCAAGCTTCATAGTTTAGACCAGAAGCTTAAGAAAGGTTTCTCTTTGACGTTTGGATATGGAATGATGTCAAATTCCACGTGAGGTGTTGGCTAAGGAGCCAACGGCAAAACCAACCTGTCACATTAACTGCTTTTCCGTCGGTCATGTTGTAGAGGGTAAAGCCAGGCATTGACTCCATGATGCGGGTGTTTGAACCAACATGGCTGGAAAGAAGAGGTAGCCGGTCAGTGAATTCGTTCGCGATCAGGCTTCCTGTGGCGACATCCATTTCCTTGGCTCCTGGCAGAGAGATGAAGCTCAAGGCGTCGAGTCCATGAGGCAGCCCTTCCTGCAAATACTGGAGCATCATGATTGTGGTGTTGTAGAAATAATTCGAATCTAGACTCATCGTTGACGGGTCGAGCCGATAGAGCGTCAGTGAGCAGTGTAGACTGAGACGAGGGTCATGAGAAAGGAAAAAAAATACATTGTCGAATTTTGGATTGTTAAGCTTCATATAAAAAGATTATCCACATGACTCATATCACCTAGGATGGATGTCACCGTTAAAGATGAATAAAGAAGAACAAAGGTCCTTTGTTCGTAAGTGTGATACTCGGGGACTAGCACTTCCCGTCCCAAAACGACATCACCAGGCACGGCGTTAATTCTGACGAAGCCTTAAAGCCCTAGTCTGCAATCAAACCGGAAATTTTCTTTTAATGAACGTTTAATTCGCCAAATTGATGAATCATTCTATGGGATAGTTCGAGTTTCTGCGAAGACAATCACGAGAGCCCGCAGCCTTTATTTATCTTATCGACAGATTATAGAAGATTGCAGTCTATAAGTATTAGACCAAACCGAAGGAAAAGCCAGATCAGATAGTTCACGACTCCTATTGAAGCATCTGTCACGAAGAGAGGATCGATCTGATCTGATACTGACTCACTCTTCGCATCTGAAGCCAGCGCAGCTAGCGTCTCAATAATAATACAACAGTGGCTGAGTAAAAATATAGACCATAAAATACCTGATGTACATCGCAGCATCAATCCACTACAGATGTTGCACTGCGCGCAGGTTCATGTTGGTGAGTCAAAAGTGACTGGGCAGAATCCAACCTTGGAACCCTCCATGCAGCCTTGGAGACACTTAACTTTAATAGTCTAAATAAAGTCTGGCCAAGAAGCCCCTTTCGGACGTCTTATGTGACCGGAACATGCATTTTCAGATGTTTAGGGTCGACCGGGTACGTTTGATGACTCTTTCATTGTCGCCTGCATTCATAGTGGGCCGGAGAACGCCCTGTTCTCCCCATCCCAGCCGATTCGAGGCCAACCCTGTGGTAGAGTTGAGTATGCGGGCAGGTCATACTGTCCGTCACACTCGCCTTCCGAACAGTTCGGAAGATCACACATCCCATAGACCCTACAGTAACAGTCCGCCGCCGAAGGGCAATAGACAGGAGTTTTCCCAAATATAACTAGACAATGTTAGTACTACATTCGTGATTCCAGGTGAAGTAAACGGGTTCTAACTGTGCCAGGAGTACTCAAAAAATCTACCACTCAGCCCATCCTGAAACGGGGTATTCAACAACCAGTCTCGGAAACGAATATAATCCTCCTTGGGTCGCTGGTGGATCACCTCCTTTGTGACAGCAAACTGGGCACAGCAACTTACTCCAACTTCGCCAGGGACTGGATAGTCCGGTAATAACTCCTCGAAAGCCTGCTTATATATCTCGCTAGTTGTCTGGTCCTGGTGTTGTTCACTAACAACCTCGTCTTCGAATGGGTGAACAGTTATCGGACAACCAATCGTCCATACACAACGCAGATTCACGTAGCCTTCCTCTTACAGGTAGGTAAATTGGAAGTCACGCAGCAATGGATAGCCGTCGTAGTCGGGGTTATCGTTGTGCCATTGGAATCTCTCCGCATGGAGAAAGAGTGTGTTGTTAGGTAGAGAGTCATATCGGTCAATTATATACCTATTTCAGAGATTAGTGATGTTTCACTACCGCAGCCATTGAAATAAGTTGATAGGTGGAGGTTTGATGCATACGTTAGGTAGACCATTGCCTCATTACCTTTATTCTGCGGCACCGTCAAAGGCGCGGCGGTTTCATCGACAATGTAGATATTGGATTTCCAATCAGGAAAATAGGTCGAGTACCAGGAAGTATTCTGTTGCTTCAAGCTTGCAACCACTAACTCGACGTCGTAAGCGTAATCGTCCACTTCTGGTAGCTCCTCGTGGGTTTCATTATTATTGTCATTATCTGAGACCGGCTCCTCCAACGTAGGTCGGTTGTGAAATGTAAAGTCAAAAGTCAAAAGACCGAGGGCATCACCCCGCCTCGCGTGATGCAAATAGAAGAGGACAAAAAAAAAGGAAATGAATGTGCTTGCGACCGTAATGATGACAAGTTTTGTGGTTTTCAAGGCTCGTTGATCAGTAGACCACATTTTCGATTAGAAGAAGAGTACAAGAACTCATGAGTAATAAAAACAATAATTATGATACAAAAATAGCGAAGGGTTGGAAAATAGAGAATACAAAAGATGAATCAAAAACTAAAAGGCAAGCTACGTTTATAAAACAAAGAACTTTGCGAGACAAAATGGAAAGAAGCCATAGATAAAATTTACCTGGTTCAACTTGAAACAAAATCAACATGGCTACATCGTCATGTACAATGTACCTAGTTACTTGCCAGGCGGCAATCTCCCTTAGTTAAAAATGCGATCTACCTGGATGACCAACTGATTTGTTATGACCAAACAATGAAATGTATGATTCCTGGCATTTTGTTTCAGCCTTATCCCTGTCGGCGACAAATAAGTGGTCAGGAATGAGTTCTGATGTTGTGAGTTCGGCGGTTAATGCGAGAAACCGAGTGGATGGGTGCGTGGTTAGATTGCCCGGTGCGTGGACGTGAGTCTTGCCCTGACTTCGATCTAAGTAATATCGAATTCTTTCACCACCAATTTAGTTTCTTCCCGTGATTTTAGAGATGAGAGAAAATTTAAAAATGGTATGCAAACGATCACCAATGATGTATCAATCTGAGACAGCGCTTGCTCGCGCCTTGGACTGGAAATTGCATGTGGCTCCGGACCGTGGCCCATTTATCAAGGCCGATATATAGTTATACATTGACCGCATGTGTATTTAAAACATGGCGCTTACATGTACCTAGGTAACTGTAGATAGCTAAGGCGCTTCAAATCAACACATGCAATAAAAAATATTCATAAACACGTATGACGATATCTATATTTGGAGAGAATTGAACATGAAAATTTGTTTGTAATGACTCGCATCTTTGCAAACGCAGTTAATAACCGGTATTTAGTGACAACATAGGGACTCATTTGTTATCTCTCGCTCCTGCGCCGACAAATACCGTAGCGAAACCCTAGAACTAGTCACCATTTCCTGGAACTGAGGGAATCTTTATAGAAAGACCACACTGACACTGTCAACTTCCATGGGTCATAGAATCCGGTTGCTTCTTATGCTTTGATCATGTCGTTCATAGTGCTGAAGCATAGCATGCCGTCTCGCATGGGGAGGAAAAAGAGCGATTCATTCACATCGAAATTTATGAAATGCGCTTGGTTTGAATTTTCTTCTGGCTACTGAGCCCAAAGTGCTAAGAGTCATTCTTTATTTTGAGGTGATTCATCCTTCGCCCCTGATGCACCGGGTTATTGAAAAAAGTCACGTGTTTATTTACAATGCTCATCAACCCACATCTATTTTTTGTCGTCAAATTTGATGGGCAAGCTTCTTTCCTAGAATCATAGTTTTAAGCGATGTTGATTTGGCTGATTGCTTAACTAGCAAATTCCGAAGCTAAAAACCGCCAGCGGCACGGATAAATTGTTTACCTCCCGTATACGGTAATTTTCATTGACCAGGTACATAGTCAGTCTCTTGCCGCCATATCATAGGGCATGGTTCGCTGCTCCTTTCTGACCCGATTCTCGTGACTGGTTATCTGCATAGTTACTATTGCAGTGTTCGATCTTGCTTCAGTACGTAGATACAATTGTAGTACTACTTGTTCTATCCCTATGGAAACAGATGCTAGAAAGCCACTATTGTCCAGGGGAATGTCTACCTAGGTACTCTTGAATTTCAATGTATTGAGACGAAGCTACCATGGTCTACGAAGATGATGCGACTATCGCTTTCAAAGTCGCCCATACGGGCCCAAAACGCCAAGTATTTTTTAGGTCCATGCCAACCTGTAAGTCGGTCGGACATTCACCTCGTCGTTGGAGTCACCATGGTCATCATCTCCATGGTAATGAACCTGATGGTGCATAACCAATTCCCCAAAGCCATCTTCAATGAAGGTGTTGTAGGCTTCGGCACCCTCAAGCAGCACCTTGCTCACCACCTTCCCGGAATCGCCCAGCGCCAATTTGGTCTCCACTGCCTGCGCATTGGAGGCTGACCTAAAGATCCAGCCCACTGTGAAAGGAAGTTGGGTCTCTTTCTCGTACCATTCATACCCCCAAATCCTACTCAAGCTCTCTTGGCACGCATCTTTCATCCGACGTAGGAGAGTCCAACATTCTTCATGAAACATGAGATAATCAAAGGTGAAAGGGACATGTTCGGCTTGAATTGCATCGCGAAGTAGTAGAATAGAGTCCGTCGTTGTAGACCGCTGCCGTTGACCTTCTAGTGATTGTTTGTTGTCTTCCTTCTGGGTAGTGCTTTGGCTATGTTGTTCTATCACCCATTTCGATTCAGCTAGGAATCGCTCTAAATCTTGCATGGTGACGTTGGACTGTCCGCTTCCATGACAAAAACGAGATCTGAACGTTTCCATCAGCGGGGTTGCCGCTTCAAACCCTTTTGGGCCTTTCTTTGACGCCTCCAACTTGCCGGGGTTGCGTCTATTTCTTGCATATGTAGATGCAGACTGGCCCACACTCAAATTGAACCGCTTTTCATAATCCTGAGGAGTAGTGGGCGGCCCTCCCGGAAAAATAGCTTCTCCATGTTGCTTCTTGAACAACTCCATATCCTTCCATTTCTGTTTAATGAGGCCTTCTTGCTCGAGAGCATTGTAGAAATGGTACGAGTATAGAGCGGAGCCCCATGCGCCAACAAAAGCAATGCCAATTTCTTGATACCAGGCTTGAAGGTTGTAAGCCCACATACCGCAGTGAAGAGGATTCCACTTTTGTAAGAGAAAAGGTTTCCCCGGAGAACGTCCGACTTGGATCTTGGCCTTCTGGATTGGGTCGCTCATGACATGGTTTTTGATGTCTGTTTGAAGCTGTTTGAAAAAAAGGTCGTTCTGTCGTGGCCAGACGTTATAGCGAAGAGACTTGTGAAGTTCTTGATTGTCCTCAATATGCCTGTTAATTTGCGTCGCGATGCGGAGAAGGTCACTGTATCCCTGATCGACCTCACCGCGTAGGACATGATGAATGTCAAGAAATACTTGGGTGGCAAAGATAACCCAGTATGGGTATTCGTGCGTCATGAACACCTCGCGAAGTCCACGTGTCAATTCATCCTCTGCCGGTTTTCTTTCTGTCATGAAGCAGAGAAAGGCGAAATCCGGCAGTACTTCCAATAAAACCTGGTCGTCTTCCCTCATTTTCTCTCTCGGACTCAGGGTCGACCTGTCAACATCCGGGTCGTATGTACCGTAATATCCAGGCTTGTACTCAGGAATGTGACGGCTATCCACCATTTTCGCGAAGGCTTTCAAGCTCTGGTAAGTTGGCCAGTATATGTTTTTAGAAACCTCATACATCCGAAAATTCATGGCATCTCCTGGACGTTCCAAAGACGCTTCATCCTCACCGTTGTCCAAGCAAAAGCCCAAGTAATACAGCTGGAGGAGCTTTTCCGAGCCACCATATTTCACTAGTATAGGTTTAATTTCTTCCTCCATGCTTCTTGCAAGATCGATCGCAGTATTTGTCGTAAGCGCAGCTGTGATTAGCCCGTAAATTCCAATGCCATACTGATTCCATGTGTGAATAATCACCGAGCGCAGCTCATTGAAATCTTGCACGAGCAAGGTGAATAAAAAGAATGCTTCGTAGATATCGTGTAATTGCTCGGCCTCGTATATCGCATCCGGCTTTTCTGCTTGCTCCTTAGAAACCACGACATCCGGCGACTGAAGGAAAGCTTCTGAAGGTTCTTGGACCTCCAGACCCTCAAATTTGTTGGTCAACTTTTGAGTAGCATCGACTGGCCGATCATCGGTGGAGACTTTAGGTGCAACATGGTCTCTAGCCATTCGGGGACGCAGCACATCACGCACACGTTGGAGAACGCCGATAAAAAAGCCGTGACTTTCATTAGAGTCGCGAGTCTCCGGAATGTCGGGCTGTAAAGCAGCAGCCTCCGATCCATGACTTTGCCTCATCGAGATAGCACGGTCAAGAGCAAAGGTAAAGGTTCCTGGAACACGCACCGGAGGGTTCGATCGGCCGGCAATATACTCTGCCAGGGTGGTGAAATCCTTAATGGCGATAATATATCTAGGAATGGTCGGCAGCTCAGTAGCGTTTTGGGCCTTTTCCGCAGTAGCTTCACGGGCTAGTTTTCTAGCCTTCCCCTTAAGGCGCTTCGAGGGTTGCTGAACTTGCTGTGGCTTTGTGCCGATCAAAAGATCTTTGGGATAGCCATATTTGATGGCAGTGGACGCTAGCCATTGGGCCACAGAATTGGTATCGGCCTTGTATTCTAAGTAACTGCTGTTGAAAGACTGGAGAAACATGGTTTATTGCCTCTGGTGTAAGTTGAAAGATGAAGTTGTCCCCGCCAAAGACCCGTGGTGGCTCACAAACTTTAAGGTCAAAGGAGGAAGGTGCATGATAGATCACATGCAAGCAGTTGTTAGAGCTCATATATCGAATATCAATATCAGCCGAACTCAACCCCCATTGATTAGGACAGAGGCGTGGATGAGAAATTGTCCGAAGTCCAAAAGTCGGAGAAAATAAGTCGACGCGCCAAGCCGCTAGCGCTCCTGCAGTTTCCACCAGCGTCCGTGGCAATAAGCAGATAACGTTTCATATCTCCGATCATGATTATGGCTGTTCAGGGGCTTTTCTGGCCATGTTGGCGCGGACGACGGAGGATTGCGCTTGTTTTGCTTACCTTGACAGATCTATTCTCCTTGCAGTTTACGTCTCGAACTCTTGAACCTACGTTTGTCCCTCGACTTTATGTTCCGCAGAGTCGAGACTTCATCAAAACCAGTCACCTCGCAGGACAGCTCAAACGACACGCTACATGTTCTAGACTTCTACCAGGTAGTTCTAGTTCACAGATCATCCCCGCTAAGTCTGGTGGCACTCCCACCGTTTAGGCTACTGCTCGTTGCTAGCGCTTTCAGCCAACGATTACGGAACAAGCTTCTTCAGAGAGACTCTGTACAATACGTCCTTACATATGGCAATCCTCTTAATTCGTGTCATCATCGTATAACTAAGCAGATCGCTAGTAATATCGTTAGTCTGCCAAACTCCCCGGGGGATTCCACGTGGAATTTTGACTCCGGCCAAAAAGCAAAAGGCCCATATACCATGGCTGTGACACGGTGCGGCAGCAGATGGCGTGAAAAGAGTTGATACTAATCTATATGCATGCATGACTTGCGTCCAACGCAAGGTCAAGTGTGAGAAGCGTCAGCCATGTTTATCATGCTTTCGATCTTCGTTGCCCTGTAAGTATAAGTACGCCGCCATCACAGCGTTGGAAACGACAGGCAAGGGCGGTTGATGAACGATATAATCAACCAGCCAATCAAGTACTGCTGTTGGACAGATTACGAGCCCATGAGGCTGCTTCGTGTACTGCGGGCATCCCGTTAGCAGTTTCCTCGATGAATGGAATACAAATGAATTGACCGGAGCCAAAGAGGAGGACGACAGTGGTCCAGAGGAGATGGAAAGTACGCCCTCTCGAGAGACTTCATTCCCTGATGGAGTCATACCTCCAGCCCAGGTGCAGGCCAATGTATCAACGACTTCTTCACATGCGCAACGAGGACTTTTGTTATCTGAATATGGCGGCAAACGGTACTATGACAATGGATTTATGGGAATCATGGGCCAGGAAGTACGTTCGAGTTAAGATATGGTGTTTCTAAACTCGGTGTTTAGTTCCTAGAGAACTAACAGTAGCACATATAAATCCCCGCGAATTCACAGGGCAATCAACAGCCCCGCCTCAACCTACGGAAGTGACTGCCGATATGATGGCGGCTGCAGCCTTCACTGCTATGCCAATATCAATGCCTCTACATTCGAACCAACATTCCCAACTGCAACCACCAGCCGCGATGCGCAAGAAATATCTAAGTATCTCCTTAGATAATGTTCATCCGCTGACAAAGATTGTTTACGAACCTAGCGTAAAGCAACTGTCAGGGACAGCTTGTTGGATTCCCAAATTGCCAGCATGACAAACACTAAGAACGCGCTCCTTCTTCAATATACTCCTGTGCCGTGTCGTCTGGGACCATAGCGAATGCCAGGGTATTTTGGGGTCAGTCAACAGGGACTACTAGGAGCATTTCAAGATGCTACAACGGCGTGCTTTGGTGGAGGCTTCTTTTCTTAAGATGCCTGACTTGGATCTGCTGCGGGCACATATTCTACTTCTAGTCAGTCAATTTTGTCCCTCTATTTGCATGATGTGAGACCCGTTCTAATCTTGACAGACATCCATGTTCCACAACTCTGATCACTATGCCTCGTGGACACTTATGGGCTCTGCGATACGAATGGCTCAATCACAAGGTCTGCATCGTGATGGTTCTCAATTCTATCTAGCACCATTTGAAATAGAAATGCGCCGTCGACTTTGGTGGTATATCGCCACACTTGACGCACGACTGACCGAAATTATTGGTGGCGAAAGCTCTCTGCCAATATCAAATAGAACCTTGGCTTCCTTCCAATCTCAACGACGGCGATTTAACGCCGGATATGCCGGCGTTGCCCAAGCCTAGGACAGGTGCTACAAATATAACGTTTTGTCTAGCACGCTATGAAGTAGCAGCCTTTCTCCAAGAACGTGCAGGTTCAGATCGCAAGTGCAACAAACAACGACATATTTCATGCCCGAAAACAAAGTGGAAGGCGAAGAGAAACATGGCTTTTCGACACTGGAGTCACTCCTAGAAGAGAAATACCTCCGGTTCTGTGACCCCGTCGTTCCTAGCCAACTATTAGCAACTGCTATGACACGATCAACATTATGCAAACTGAAGCAAATGGCGATTCATCAATTGGCCGTTAGACCCCAGAGGACGGCAACCCCTAATAACCCCCGCATTCGCATGAGCAGATGAACCAGCATCCACAATTTAGTGGAAAAGCGCCAATAGTCCTTTAGCCTCGCCTTGCGCAATTTACAATATGAAAAACGGCTTATGCAGGGTACAAACCCGCCACCGTTTATTCTAGCTCTCCAGGCAAATAATCTGATAGGCCAGAGCATGGAGGGGATGTCGGTGATATGGTATCCGATTATGGCGATATGGGCTACCCTGATATGAGTGGGTTAGGTGGTATTATACCGGGAGAATTTGGCCCTTTCTTTGCCGCTGGGGAGTGGCCCAATTGGAGTTCACAATAACACACGACCACTGGAAGTTCCATAGTACCATATTAATGATGGATGGATCTGTTTTCACATGCGGCGGCGGTTTTACATATTCCCAGCACTCATGTATCGCCGATCTTCTCCACACGCAATAGCAAGATGTATCAAAATAAAAATTTTGAACAGCATCGGACGAACAAACAACCGAGTTCATTACTACATAAAGATAAGACAATCGGTGTATCTTATACCGACAGACAACCAAATATGACGATCATAACCACAAACAGCCCTGAATGCAGTCGCCAGCTCCTCCTTATTACGTGACATCGTTGGATCTTTCGTCGAATGCGGGGAATCTTCAGGGATCTTCATGGAAGCAACCCTAAACTAGCTGCTAGCGGCGTGATGCACATCTGGGGAAAGGAGTATACGGTGTATAAAGAAAATCGCCCCGCATGTCATAATTGGGATTACGGGGAAATGGTATGACGATGGGGGGGTCAGGAAGGTTGCTGAGTATTGACAGGTTATTCCCTGGGGTATATATCTCGACATTGGAGCCTTCTGTCTGATATGAGCGTCACCAAAGCTTGTCAAGTTTGTTTCTGTATAATCCCAGATAACTTTCGCAATCATGGCTCGTTTTTCGGTATTAGTAGCTGCGATATGGTCACAGCTGCTGAGCCTGACAAGCGCAATACCGTACTCGGAATACATCCTAGCACCTTCTGATAGAATTTTGTCGCCTGTATCCGTGTACAACATCAACGGCACAGTCCATAATGCCGCTGCATTAACAACCTCAGGCACCGGCGAAGCCACATTCACGGCGAACTCAAACATCACTTACGACTATGGCAAGAACATAGCCGGGATCGCATCATTTGTTGTCAGCAGCCTCAACGCAAGTGCAACCGGAGAATTCATTGGCGTTAGCTTCAGTGAATCCTCGCTGTGGATATCATCGTACGGTAGTGATGCCACGAACAATGCCGGCATTGACGAAATCATTTGGTTGCCCATCATAGGGCCGGGTAATTACTCCCTTGATCTGGCCCATAACCGAGGTGGATTTCGGTATTTGAATCTCTATCACAATTCGAGTGGTACAGTTAGTCTGAACAGCCTGACAACGTACTTCAACGCTGCCCCGAGTCTGCGGAATTACACGGGGTACTTTCACTCCGACGATGACGATAAACTGAATCGTGTCTGGTATGCATCTGCTTATACGGATCAGCTGTGCACCATTCCGTCAGACCAGGGAAATAGTCTATCAGACCTTTCAGCTTCGGACCCGAATGGTACTACATATTGGTTCTCAAATAGTACCCTTACCTACGGCTCCACTGCCCTCGTTGACGGTGCAAAACGCGATAAACTCATTTGGCCTGGCGATTTTGGTATCTCTGTTCCAGCTGTGTTCCTGTCAACGAATGAAGTAGACACTATCAAGGTTTCGCTTCAACAACTTTTTGCGGAGCAGAATGCAGAAACTGGTGCGATGCCATATGCTGCCAGCCCGATCAGTGAAGATCCACCCAATTCTGCAGTCTCGGGTATTACCTCGGTATTCTCTTTTACCTATCACTTGCACGGTCTGCTGGGTTTGTACTACTTCTACAAGTATACGGGTGATGCGGATTTCGTGGCGGAGCAATGGGATCGATTCAAGTTTGCGATGAACTATAGTTTGAGTTATGTTGATGAATCCGGTCTGGCCTACATTCCGGTCAATAATGCTGACTGGCTGAGGAATGACATGGGATATCACAACATTGAGGTATCAGTCTCCCATCCTTGGGGTTGCATCATCCGAATACTAACAATAGCGTAACAGGCGAACTCAATTTTGGTTTATACCTTGAAAGCAGGATTGACATTAGCAGACGTAATGGCAGATAACTCTGTGACCGCAAACTGGACATCTACAATTATCGGCATCGAGACGGCCGCCAACCAACTCCTCTGGGACTCGACACAGGGTTTATACAAAGACAACGAAAACGCAACCATCTACCCCCAAGACGGAAACGCATGGTCAATCATCTCCGGCGTCGCCAACAGCACTACTGCCGTGATAATTTCAACCAGCCTTAGATCTCGTTGGGGTACATACGGTGCACCAGCACCAGAAGCCGGGGACACGATCTCCCCTTTCATCAGCGGATATGAGCTTCAAGCCCATTTCTTAGCTGGACAGCCGCAAAACGCAATTGATCTCATTCGGTTTATGTGGGCGGATTTCATGCTTGATGACCCCCGCATGACGAATTCAACGTTCATTGAAGGATATGATATCTCCGGGGCACTTCATTATCCGGCATATTCAGATGATGCACGTGTAAGTCATGCGCATGGTTGGTCAACAGGACCCTTGCTTGCACTCAGTTCGTATGTTGCCGGGTTACAGGTCCTCAATTCCACGAACTGGATTGCATACCCACGACCAGGAAAGTTGTCTTCGTTCGAAGCGGGATTTGAGTTGAATTATGGCAGTTTTGCCTCTTCACTGAAAGCAGGCGAAAACAACACATCGTACTCGCTGTCTACACCGACGGAGACTTCTGGATCTATCATTTTGGATATCCCCGCCTATAATGCTAATGTTACGGTCACTGGTACGGCGAATGGGTTCTTCTGGACGCAGCAGGTGGACGCGTGGACTGGTGGCGCAAGTCCACGTGGGATTTCTTTCTGGGGACCCCAAGATTCGGCCAGTGGAACCGTGGAGGTTGGGGTTCCAGGTGGTGATTATAGTGTTAGCATTCGGAGGTGTAAATAGTTGAAGCAGGTTCGCATCTGTTATTGTGTGACTCGGTCGAATGAAGAGCTACTTTGGAATGTTGGACCATATGTGGAATTATTTCAGGAGATATAATTGGCACATGTATAGTCTGGTATATGCATAGTCAAATATTCCAGTATCGATCACAGTAGGCAATACCCACCGTCCACGAGAATATCCGTACCAGTTGTAAAACTAGATGCATCTGATGCGAGATACAAATAAGCGCCTTTCAACTCATCCGGAGTCCCAATACGTCTATCGACATTGTACAAAGTCAGAAACATTATTTTACTACCTGAAAATGAATATACATACCGCATGGGCGCTCTCTCCCCCAAAGAAGCTTTGACTTCGGTACTGCATTCTCCCGTCAAGCCGCTGTCTATATATCCTGGCGAAACTGTATTCACACGTGCGAAAGCCGCCCATTCGACAGCGAGAGATTTACCTTCACAAAAAAGTTAGTCAATTTTACCCTTGGCACAGACGAACTCCATCCATGGATTGACAATACTTACATAGGTGGATAACACCCGCTTTGGACGTGTTATATGCTGCCTGAAGATGCGGCACATTTACTATATGCCCGCTCATGCTTGCTGTAGCTATGAAACTGCCCGACTTGTAGCCTCCCACAAGCTCTGCACCTTCCACATCTGCTTGGGTTTCAAAATGGTGTCGGAAATGTCGCCCAGCTGCCACAGCACAGTAGTAAACAGAATCTAGATTTGTGCTCATAACTTCGTGGTAGTGTTTGAAGGTGCTATCTAGGGCTTTGCCTTCACTCCATGCTATTCCACTGTTTGCGACGAAGATGTCTAGTCGCCCATTGAATTCGGTCACGATCCGGTCCACGACATTGTCCACATCGGGTTCCTTGGTGACGTCCACCTGATATGCCTTGCCTGAAAGATAGTCGTAAACAATCAATCCTCTCAAATATATCAATAAACATACATTGAACCCGGTAGGTCCTGGCAATGGTGTCCGCAGCAGCTATGGCTGATACATTCCGATTGTAGAGAAGGGCTACATTAGCGCCGGCTTCAGCGAGGATCTCGGCAATTGCATAGCCTATTCCTGTAGCTGCTACACCGGAGACGATGGCGGTTCGGCCTCTAAGAGAGAAGAGGGACAAACCCGCGGAAGAGGACCTGGTAAACTCCATTTTTGCTGGTCCAACGCAAGGTCAAACTCAGTAGCACAAAGTGGAAGCAATCTATTTTCGGTCCAAATATTTTGCAGCCACGGCTTACGAGGCTTGCAAATTACTGAGATTGCATAGACTTATTGTCGCCCGTACGTCAGTCTTTGAGAAAGAAAAAAAGTGGATTCTCTGTCCTACCCCGCGCGGAGGCCCTTATAGCGACATTGAGCGGACCACCGCAAGTCCACAGCAGAGTGTCGTGTCAGCCCCATTAGGTAGAGGACCCTCCATTGACATGGAGAAGAGCAATATGCGCATCATTTATAGATTGGATTTCCCCAATATTCTGTCACTGGACACTAAAATGATCACCTGTTAGTACTAGTATCACGTCAAGGATGCTTCTCTCACCGAAGCAAATTGTTGTCCCTGCACTGGCCTTTGCCAGTGTAAGCCAGGGAACAGTCTTGTGTGATTCTATTGAGTCTTTCCTACCGATTTCCTATGGTTTGAGTACCGTACCTGTGGAATCTGGTCTTGCTGCTCACTCTACCCAACGAAAGTATGCTCTCTCGAAACATACGCCTGTACTTACTCTCGACTATGGAGTGGATGTTGCCGGGTTTCCTTACATCGATATCGTTTCAGGTACATGTCAAATCGAACTCAAATACACGGAGTCTCCGACGGGTTGAATCAGCTTTATGGCGATGGACCATGGACTTTCGTTGTCGGTCTGGCGAATTCATTCAGAACGGAGACTTCAACGTTACTGGGCCGGGACGCATACAATCAACACTCTTGCAAGGAGCACAACGATGGGAGACTGTTACCCTATTGACCGACAGTACAGTTGTGGTGTCTAGTCCCGGCTTTGAACGCTCGGTGGAAGTACGTCCTACCGAAACGCTTCCGGGGTCTTTCTCTTCCTATAGCTAGAACTAAACGGAGATTTGAAGACTTGGAGCTAGCGCAATTCAACTAGCATGCTTCGGTAAAGAGTCACAGCCTTCAACTTGAGAAATCACGGCAGATGGTGCCCAAATTCAAGGCCAACAACCGGCAAATTCGCCCTTGGGATACGGTATGTCCGACTCCACAGTGGGATTCATGACCAAGATCGTCCGCGATTTCCAATCTTCTTGACGTTTACTTGGCCCAAATCCCAAGCACAAGCAGTTATAACACCGGAGTATCATGGGAATACGTATTCCCAGATGGTAGCCCTAGCATTGAGCTCTTCACTAGTTTCGCCCATCCATGGGGTAGTGCCATGGGGTAGTGCACCAACCTACCTTCTTACTGAATACGTGCTTGGTGTCAGTCCGAAAACGGCAGGCTATGAACAATGGTCGTTTAAACCCATACCAGCACTCTTACGAGGGGATTGAAAGGACTGACTTGGGCTGAGGGCGTCGTGCCGACGCCTAACGGGGGTAGTGTTAAGGCATCATGGAAGGTTGATCAGTCCACAGGACAGGTTAAGATTACTGCACAAGGGTCAGCACATGCGACTGGAGTGGTTACTTCGAGTGTTTTGACAGGTACTTGGTGTGTAAATGGCGTGCGGATAACTTTGAATGGGTCGTATACTGTGACCGAGGGAAAGCAAGTAGTTCTCGTGGGTATTATTTAGTCAATCAGATAGATGTTTGGGTGAGGTTTATCGTGTATGTTTAGAAAAATATATTACGTACCTGTGCTGAAGATTTTATGAGAAATATCTTATAACTAAATGCTCTAAATTTCCTGTTCGAATTACGGGTCAAGACATGTTGATAGCAAATACGATGATACCTACCAGAACAGGAAGGTCATTATGTGCTTAATCTGACTCCACGAATTGGACAAAATGCCGATCCTTCAATTATGATAGCGTATTTGCAAACTTTCAACAAGTGCGGTTCTCAATAAACAAATCTATGAAACACTAATTAAAGGATGTAACGTTGACTGCACCTTAATCTACTCGCTTTCCCCGCTATTGCTGCCTCATTGACGAACATCAAAACCCGTCTGATCTCATAATACGTGATTGGTTCCAAATGGATCTTCTCGGGGTTTAAGTCTCGTAAAACGAGAGATTTGCGTTTGAAGACCCACTGGGGTCGATGGATTGGTATATCGCCGAATACAATTGCTTGAGCCTCGCTTAATATCCTTGATTGGCATAGGAGGCAATTTGTGTATCATATGCTGAGTATATTCCGATATAGGGATGTTTTATAAACTGTATTTTCTCTCCAAAAACGCTCAGGATTCATTCCAACCCTTATACTTACTCTCGCAATATTGAAGGGATCTGGCGAAGCCAAGAAAAAGAAATATTCAGAAGCCTATCTTGACCCCCATTATCCCAGACAAAGATTGATTGACACAACGCAAGGCAAGAAATATGAAGTCATTTGCCACACTTCTTCTCGCGCTGTGCAGTCTTCGGCAGGTGCACGCATCTACGCAGACCAATCTCACAGTCCTCGCCGGATTACATGTCATTTACTCATATAGCGGAACAACGCCTCCAGCTGAACTTACAACCTTCATTGAAGGCGGCTTAGTCGGCGGAGTCATACTATTTGGCGGCAATGTGGACAGCAGCCTTCCAGCCACGATCCAATCGTGGCAAACAGCCTACGCCAACAGCCCAGCTTACATCGGATCCCCCTTACTCATCATGACTGACCAGGAGGGAGGGAAGGTTCGTCGACTTCCCGGAGGACCAACCGAGTCTGAAAAAGTTATCGGAGAATCATCTGATCCAGAGCAAGCAGCATCGCAAGCCGGATCCGACGCTGCAGCAGCACTCGGCGCATATAACATGAATGCCAACCTTGCTCCTGTGTTGGATGTCTTTCGTACACCGGGCGATTTTGATGATCAGTATCAAAGATCCTATAGTGACAATGCAACTTTGGCGGGTATTTGTGGTGCTGCATTTACTACCGCACAGCAAGCTGCAGGATACATCGCAACAGCTAAACATTTCCCTGGGTTGGGCAGTGCATCTGCAGATGAAAATACCGATGAGGTTCCTGTTACACTCAATGTTACAATGGAAGAGATTAGGGCAGTGGACGAGTTGCCCTATCACAACGCTATCGCAGCTGGTATTGACATGATAATGCCGTCTTGGGCATTGTATCCTGATTTTGACGACGAGTATCCTTCCGGCCTTAGCAAAAAATGGTTGAAACATGAGCTGCGTGGTCGATTGGGATTCCAGGGCGTTACTATCAGCGATGCAATTGAGGCTGGTGCGTTGACAGCGTTCGGTCCGGACTCGAAGCGTGCAGTGCTGGCAAGTAGAGCCGGCATGGATATTATTCTAGCTGCTGCTCAGAACGTCACTCAGGGTCAGACAATTGTCAATGCTTTAGTGGATGCGTTGAATAGCGGAACTTTGGATGAGGCAGAATTTGATGAAGGAACGCAGAGAATACTCGCACTCCGTAATAAGATATCTCCATGAGTTATTTGTCAAATCTTAGATGTTTTTGAGAAAGTATGATGAGTCCTGAAAAGCCATCTGGCATTAATGCCTGAATTTCAAATTTCATAAATGGTCAACTAATCACAGTCGATCTATTGCAATCACTATATAATCATTAATCTACTACTTCTTTAACGTAGTCATCTATTCTTCACTCCGTGTACTCTTCCCTTCAAGTGTCATCGATAGGACATCCAGTCGCCTCGAAATCCCATCTTCTCTACCCACCGCGACTGCCTTCTCCATCTCACCATCGCGAACCCACTTGATCGGACCAGGGGGTATTTTTCCAGTGTTCCCGGGATCATTCCAGTCAATGCTCTGCCATAATTCCTTGCTGATAGATGGCGGCATGGCATGTTGATAGTCGAATTCTCCGCCGAAAACTTTAGGAATATTCTCCAAGTCAATATCTTCGGCCAATTTGTCCAGCACTTCGTTGGGTGACACGATCACCAATTTTTCGGCTGTAACAGGATCAATGAACCTCTTAATTAGCCCCCATATTGTGTTATAGTAGGATGGGGCGTTTAAGACCTGTATCATCTATGTCAGAACATCCATCGACAATTTTCCACCTTCCCCTACTACGTCTCGATGGAAAGGCATACATATATACGATCAACCACTTCTGGGTAATTGGTAGCCAGTAAGCGACTAACATCTTGCGCATAGTTTCGCAGATCCCAGACCTGCTTCAAGGGCATGTTGGCGATATTGGCCAGGTAAATGCACTGGGTAGTTTCCTTTCTCTCGTTGTCCGGTTTGTGTGTCAATCTTGAACAAAGAGGGAATAGAAACCGAGTTACGTAGTCATGGTATATCAAAGCCCGCTGGGGACCGCTGAGTGATACCGCTGCCGGCTTCTCAGTCGCGGGGGATATCTCGTTGATAGAAAGGGATTTCAAGTTTCGGGTTCGATCATATGACTTTATAACTGCATTGTTCAAATTCACAACATCGAAGACAAAGATAGGTAGACCACGTTTATTGAAACGGCCACACCAGTGAGGGTACTCCTAACTGTTAGTAGACCAGTCATCAAAAATTTAGAATCAAACATTCGGATGTAAAGCGCTCCGACGTGATGTGTACCTTGGGCGGGATTGGAAATCTCCAAACTCACAATTGATCGAGTTTCCTCAAAGACATTCACGTCTATTTCATAATATAGCTCGGCGATATGATTATTCTTATGCGCCGTAGCAGACTCCGTGTACTGTTTCAAAGCGCCTTGTACATCGAAACTCCGAGCCTTTAAGAATCGGCTTTGAAAATTGGATCAGTAAATGCAATTGAACGTTTCGGATGACTTTACATACAGAAGAGTCGCTTCGTCCGTCAGCCCATTAACCAGGTCATTTTCTTCAAGACCTTGGGGGCGGATTAGTAGGCCATCTTTGGAACAGAGATCAGTAAATTCTCTCAAAGCCTCTGCTTGACGGTCGGAAAGTTGCGCGTTGACCATGATTTCTTCTCATGTATCAAGATAGATCGCTCAATTCTGAGAAGTTGAATTCGTTCGTCCGTTGTGTTAAAGGTTTGAGATAAATGTTATCTCGCAGCCTGTTGATTTAGCACCTAACACGAAGGCGCCCATTGGTCCGTTAGGTAGCCTTGCAGCTGACCGAAATTTGCAAGACTGAACTGCATATGCACGAAAATTTATGCGAGCGATTTTCAGGCGAAGTGTAGAATTGTGATTGTATATCTCTTACAGCCACATTCCCAGTAAATCTAATCGATGGATCGCTCGGCTTACAGATCAGATCAAATGAATATATGGAGATAGCCTCTCTCTTTTCCCCCAGGAGCATATACCCAATTTCATCCTTTTTGGGTTCCCTTATTATCATTTACGCTGACGAGGCATAGGTTCCAGTTGCTATTCACCCATCTATAATTTGCTTGGGGGGTACATAGAGGATTTTGACGTCAAAGCAAACTCACTAGGTGGAGACCGAATATATAAATTTGGCAGGATTAGGGCTCGCGTCAAGTTGCAGAGAATAAGATTCCAAGGTTTACATATGTAAGCTTATCATAACCTTGATTTCGTTTAGTCAACATCTACGGAGGATGGGGTTTATCCTTCTTCCTAAGTGAGTGAGCCCTCTCGGATTATCACCAAGGTAGTACTACCATTGCGGCTAGATGCGGCTGGTTGATCGTTCCATATCCAGATTGACGTTAATTGATCGGTTTCTCCATTCTCGTCAATTAGAGACACAAGATAGTTTTAGTGTAAGTCCGAGAGGTGAGTTCCTGCTATTATGAGGTAGCGTATAACAGACCGAGGGTGACACCTCTTCCTCATCTTCAAGTTCAAGTCATCCCCAGCTGTACAAATCACACCCCAAAGAAAGTCTGCGAAATAGTGTACCCTACGTCTGAGGATTTGCCGACGATTAACATGCTATCATAGAGCGGATATGATACTCAGCATGGTCCCTCAAGTTGCCTTCAATACGAAATGTGTTGGCATGGACGAAAATTGACGCTCTGCGTAACTTATCTTGCGAATACGACATTAGCTGTCTTTAGTACGCTCAACATGTGCCTGTACATGCTTGCATTTTTGTGAAGAAGAAGGGAGATTGGGCAATATGCATCTTGCGCACTTGACTGTACCAAATTATTCAGTATATTGCAGAGCGGGCTGATCGTTAACAAACGATCAGTTGAGGAGAAGAAGGGGGGCGAGAAAGTAGACATGCACGGATGACCAGCCCGGATGGATTTGCAATGTTGACAGCATAATGAAAGCCCGAGGATGAGAAGTACCACCGTAGAGTTTTGTTTCTTTGGCAACATGTGGTTGAAATGTAATGCAACTCTGAAGCTGTATCCGTAATTTGTATATTCGGAAACAATCCGTCCAGTGTCATGTACGGACGATCATGGCTAGAGATCAGAGGAAAGACTGTCGGATACATTTCGCGATTATGGTAGGTAGCATTCTTTGTATTTTCATGATGCCTGAATATTTCAATATTCCTCAACGGATGCGGACTCCGGTCAAAGACTCCCGTTGAACGATCTTTTCGTGTATTTCTCCTCAATTGATCAGCGCTGATTAGCGATGCACATGCATTTACTTAAAGGCCCCGTCGCCTATGGAGAAGAAGCAGTATTCTTATATGTTGACGAAGGATGGGCCGTATCATTTGGGCATCCTTCGATCCAGATCCGAGGGCCCTGGGATTCTTCTGGGGCTTTTTGCATGCTCAATTGCAATTAGCTGACCCCATTGTAACTGTAGAGAAATCGAGTCGATTTCTACTCCGGCGAAGCCAGTGTCCAACAACGGATCGTATATGTCTATAAGAAGGTGCGCCATGTAGAAGTAGGTAGCAAATGCTCACTTTCTGATCATGTATTTGGTATTCTGTCAATATATTACATGCCTTGTTCGAGACAAAAGCCGGGTTAGGGTACGAACAAAGTATAGCCACTTTTGTTTCACGAGTGTTTCAAAGCTAAACATCTCCGTCTTTGAGTTCTAGTAAAACGGCCAAGTAAAGCGCCAACAATCAAACTACGTAGTTATACAATCTTGTCAACTATCGTCGCTTATTCAATTGCCATCGTTATCTACTTTATTGTCAAGCGACGTACTTAGAACTTACTTTTAGCTTTTCTTTGCATTAGAAATATTGAAGCTCTAAGCCGCTTAGCCCTAAATAGGAGCGGCAGGGCTAGATATGAGATAAAAGGTCCACTGACCCAAAACCGAGGCGATGCAACGCCCCTAAAAATGGAGCAGGCCTAGCTTACTCACTTGTTTCGCGGCGTGGAGGACTCTACTATCTCGAATTGTTTACATGTCTGAGCAAATGTATGGCCTACAGGGTGATTCCCTGTGGCGCTGCACCATAAGCCCTGACCGACCTTAGGTTTCAAACTTTTAATGCAATACCTAGAGAAAACATGTATAAAATTTATCAAAAATGCGACTCGATTTCACAATCATATGGTCGCAAGTGTGATGAGTAACTCACCTTACCCTGTGATCTGTGATGACTCGATGCTACACATCCATGCAGATTTATGCAAAATAAATAGACGATTGGATCCCAATTCATCATGGTACATAGTCTGGTCCAATAATTCACAAGCAACTATCTCGATCGGCCTTGAAGTTACCCAAAAAGCATTAACCTAAAAGTCATGTTCCTGACACGCAAGGCCCTAATTTCCGCGTAAGTTGTAACTGAAACGGTGTACCTTGCTGTATTCAGTCGGGGTCAGTATGGGATTGCACGAATCAGTTGACTGACCTGTGTAACAACCTGTCGGCCTTTCAAGAACATTTCGGGCGGGTGAACCGGTCATCGGTGCTAGTAGGTACATAACCATGATAGTGGTCAGCCGCTTATTTACGCTTACTACTACTCCGTATTCTCCTAGTAAGTGATTATGATGGAATGGAGTCAGGCCATGAATAAATAATAGGCGGCTATGCTTGAATAGTTCCATGTGTTTCAATACATACTACCTACATAGCCCGGCCAAAAATAGGTTCGTATGGTCATTTCATGTCGAGCTCCTCCCCATCAGGTTACAGTCGGTCTCTAATCGTGACTCTCTGATGCGCAAACTCATCCTCCCTATGCTGGCAAGAGCTGCATAAGGAATAGGACGTTATTTGGGAGTAGCCAATCGGCAATCCCTTGTAGTTTGCTGTCATTGAGGGCTTTAAGGTCTTGCGGTGCCATCTACGGAGTCTGCTATCATCTGTATTTTGACTCGATATCTTTAATCCATGGTGTTCCTCTGCTACATGCCAGAGAGTGTGGTGGAGCACATGGGCTGCTAGGATTTAGCTTGTTGATCGACGGTCTGGGTGCTACCCTGCCCCCGTGGCGTCGGGCTGACCCTTCATTTAAGAACGGTCATCTATCGAAAACAGTCGTTGAATTCGACCGAATGATATGACTTGACCAAATTAGTAGTCGTTTCGAATCGACTCAGCTGTAATAAAATTGGAGTAAACAAATAGGAGCCGCCTTAGAATCAAAAAAAAATAAAAAAATAAAAAATTAGAATAAAACTAGACCTTCTCCAACGTAGTATCCTGAGAGTAACGTGCGTCCCTTATTCTCTTCCTTTTTTTCCTTTTGAACAAAGAACACATGCCCTCGTCGACGATCAAATCTTAAACTGCGCGCTTGATAGTCAGCTATCAGATCTTGGTCCTGAATCTGAGGGGCTGAGGGATCTCGCCATAACATTATACGCCCTGGTATTTCTGATAATAATAGAATCGGCCAATACAACCATAGCTTCGTTTGAGAAAGCTATTTTGCACTGAAGAGACTATAAAACAGACGATTCCCTACCCGAATTGAGATCAATATCCAACAACCAAATAGCATTTCTCCGTCTACCTATTCCACCATACCTCCTATACATAAGTCTCTTCGTGAGAATGAAGTTCTCTACTCTCGCCGGCTCTATCCTGCTGTCCAGCGCTGCGCTGGCTGCTCCTCTCTCCGAGGAAAACCTCGCGCGCCGTGAAGCAAACCGCGTTGCTCGTCGTGTTCGTCCTCACAAGCAGACTCACACCAACCAGCGTGTTGACGCCGGTCTTGACGCTGGCACAGATCTTGCAACCACCAACTCTGAGACATTTGCCGAAGTGTACTCCAGCAACTGGGCTGGTGCTGTTTTGATCGGCTCCGGATATACCTCAGTCACCGGATCCTTCGTTGTTCCTTCCGTCACTGTTCCAAGTGGTGGTGACAGCAGCCAGCAATACTGCGCCGCTGCCTGGGTTGGTATTGATGGCGACACATGTGGCACCGCCATCTTGCAGACTGGTGTCAACATCTGCATCCAGAACGGCCAGATTACAAACACTGCTTGGTACGAGTGGTTCCCCGCCGCTCAGGAGTACTGGGACAGTGGCATCTCTATCAACACTGGTGACACTGTTACCGCTACCGTTACTGCTGACGGCTTGACCGGTGGTACTGCCACCGTCACCAACGAGTCTAACGGCCAGTCCGTCTCTTACACCTTCTCTGGCCAGACTGCCAGTCTCTGCGAGACCAACGCCGAGTGGATCATGGAGGATCTCTCTGGTGGCGGTGGCCTTCTAAACTTCGCCGACTTTGGCAGCGACTTCACCATCACTGGGGCTACTGCTCTCTCCAACGGTGCCACTGTTGACACCACCGGTTCTACCATCATGGACATCTACCAGAACAACCAGGTTCTCACCTCTACTACCGCTTCTGGCAGCACTGTCGTCATTTCTTACCAATAGATGCATTAAGGGCCACATACGGGGATGCATTTTGTGAATATTCTGTTGGTGGAAAAGATGTGTGGAAATTGGATTCAGAATCAGATATGGAATTTGATTGAAATTGTACATAGATTATCCATATTTCTATTCTAATGCTAGTCTAATCTGTATTTAAAGTTCATTTATAGGTTATAGTATCAAACAAACTCTTATAACAGGAGAGAAATAATGGGGCATGGCACGAACGAATGGGCATATATTCATCATTCATGACAAAAAATAGTCACGTCATTAATACTGCTGGAGCTCAAGTAGGGCTCTTGCACATTCCACCATATTTCACCCAATTTGTCGTATATAAGTATAGCAACGTAACTTCGAGCTTATATATGCCTTGAGTTGAGACGAACAAGTTCGAGAGGACTTGAATGCGTGCTGAGATCTGGTTCTTCCTAGGCGGAGAATTCCTACTTCACTTGCTGTGAAGAAACACAAGGCAAGCCAAGCCGACGCAGGAAGTTATTATAGCTTAAAAGGTAAAAGTCAGTACACATATGATATAATGTTATTGGTAGGGTTCGACGGATGCCGTGGTACATACCGAATGTAAAGTTCATATAATAATATCCAACTGCTTGAACCAGTGAACCCGACAGGAGAGGTCCTGTTAGCAGCCCTATGTTCCAACTAAGATTGGTCAGGGAATAAGCTCGAGAATATCCTCCATTGGGACCGAATATGCCAGGCTTTTCCTTCTGCAATTCTCTAATGACACCTAATCTCAAAGTCAGTCTTCAATGCCTCTTAGTAATGAAATCAATCTATGGGCCACGCTCACTCGTCATTTCAATAATGCCAGTGCCTATAGTCAAACTTCTCGCAAACCCAAGAGCTAACAACGTAGACGAGTAGATGATTTGACCTTTGTGGCCCGAACCAATGAACGAAAGACCATCATTTCCAGGAGTACCGAGAAGCCACAGCAAAATCCCTGTCAACAAATACCCTATGCCAGTCGCGACTTTAGTTCCGTGTTTATCCTTCAACCAACCAGTAAATGTTCCCAGAGCTAGCTGGGGAAGTTGAATCAGAAAGAACATGAAACTCATCTGAGCCGTGTTCCAGCCAAAGTCTCGTATAACATGTAGAGGCAGCGTAGTATCCAGGCTAGTTACGACAAGAGAACTTGTCATATGACATGCCATGGCAGTCAACGCACGTGGATGAGAAAGGACGACGCGATAAAAGTTCGAAACTCCATCACCCTGCTTGGCTGTATCTTTTTGAACAGATTCATTTTGTATATCTCCAGTATTTGCCAGCTGGGCTTCAAGGAGAGGGGTGGTCTCGCTGACAGAGTTGTTGGTATCTGGCTCCGCTGCAGTAGCCTCGACATCTGCATCTTCTGGCACCAGATGCTCACCGTTCCCATTCGTAGCGGAAGATGCTGACTCTGCGTTGCTGCTGTTTTTCTGCTCCTTTGGTTTTTCAATGATCACCAATCGCATCAGCATATCAACAATGAGAACAGAAATCGCAGTAATCCATGTCGGCCAGTAACCTGCAAGTCGCAATAGCCATCCGGAAACCATAGGACCGACGAGTAAGCCAGAATTGTAGATGACGGATATAGCACCCAACGTTTTAGCACTATTTTCGGACCCAACTGTGTCCGCAAGTGTCGCTAGACCAATAATCCATGCTGCATTTCCACCGATTGCAAGGATGATCCGACCGCAGATGAGAATTGCAACTTTGCAAATCAAATGTCAGTATCATTACAGAGCTAGAATAATCCCTTGAACAGGGAGTAGGTACAATATACCAGATGGTGCCGCCGCGACAATGATTGTGCCGACAAGTTCGCATGACAACGACACAAGTAAAGCACCTTTTCGTGATGATATTCTGTCGGCAATATGTCCAGTTATGGGTCCGACGACAACACACACAAGCGCGTGGACGGAAAGCACCAGCGAAATAACATATTGAGCATCGGATCGATCAACATTGAGGCGCTCTTCCAACATGTAATCGAGAATGGGTACGATGAAACTGAATAGAAAGTTCTCTGGTGGTTCGTTAGCCCAGTACCCACAATGTGATTAGAAAATCTAATGTCTGGGGACAACAACCTGTAAATAAAGCAATTGCAATACATGCGATGATAAGATAGCTCGATGAGCGCCATCGGTATCCAATTGGGTGTTTGCCATCAGTGTCTATCGCCATGGTTCATCTAGCCCTATTTCTCTTTCCTTTTGGAGTCTCGACGAGAACTAGCAATCCAGCTCAAAAGAAAGAAACCAATTTTCAGATCAAGAATCTGGTAGAAGAGTCCTGAGGAAGAGGCGGGGTAGCAAGTAGCTGCCATAAAGAGCTCGTCTGAATCGGCAATTATTCAGCTATCCCAGGCGAGCTAAACTCGATTCACGATAGAGCTATGCGCAAATTTATTTAGCTCTCAATAGAAGATGGGGCGGTGAGTTGATTTTGAGCAATTAGAGTCGAGAATCAGAAAGATGTTCATGCAGCTTAAGCTTTAGGGCATTATGATGGATTATATAGATTGCTAATTTGCTAGTGGTGACGGAGACGGAGAGCTGCGATTCCGTCGCCCGCTTCCGGCGTTTACATTGTGATTTATTGCTTCATCTGTTGCTTTCTGTTAGTATTCATCATCATGATGGTCCTTTTATAAATAGGTCCCTCGTTAACCACGTTGCTTGTACTACACCGATACCAATTTTCTACTTAAAGACACGACAATTTCGGAACTAAGGTGCATATCGGGATGGGCGGTTTTCTCAAATTCGAGACATGCCTTGCATCTTATGCGCCAGGATCTCTTCATGCATGCAATGCAATATGTACAGCGTGATGATGCAGGCTAAAGGAATACAGGTTGGTCTGAACTGTTCATATTTTTCCAATACTTCCATTTTTTGTCTGGACAATACACCCATACCTATAACAACTGAGACGCAATCAGAGATTAAATAGTAATGGCTTAAATATCATTGGCTAGTTATACCAATAACATCGGTTTCACTCGTCTGGCATGTGAACGATTGTGATCGAGTACGTCCATGTCCTGTCCATGTCCTGATGTCGGCAATTTTCAAAGGTTCAATCGCACCCATCTCAATCGACTGAACGATCTCCACTACAGGGCCATGATAGCTTTTCCTAGCCCATACAATATAATAGATGGTACTAACAATGGCGACAGAAAAAGTGACAAATATGCTATAATTCATCGTACTGGCGGTGACGGGTGTGGCAGGGGGCCAGCTTGTGAAAAATAAAACAACTACCATCCAGACACAAGCAAAAGCATTGTTAATGATG
Organism: Talaromyces liani; assembly: GCA_022814505.1. Classification (NCBI taxonomy): domain Eukaryota; kingdom Fungi; phylum Ascomycota; class Eurotiomycetes; order Eurotiales; family Trichocomaceae; genus Talaromyces; species Talaromyces liani. Next base: position 144,594 of record JAKLNL010000050.1, read on the forward strand.
CCTAAAATTCCCGGGATGCGCCATGGTCCCCAGGATAGCCCGATTGGGTTGGCTGTGATGCAGGTTTCTCGTCGATCATCTACAATGTCACTGGCGCAGCGACGCCAGAGCAGCAGACTGGCTGAAATAAAGTAGGAACCGTACATGGAATTGACGCTGAGAGACATGAGGTCGTTAAGCACAGTACTTGAGCCGAGGTCGATAAGATCAAGGAGGATGGCAAAAATGGCTGTAACTAGGATGGTAATAACAGGAATTGCCCGTTTCGATTCGACTTTACTGAGGTATCGCCAGCCAGGAAGGCCACGGTCCCGAGCAAACGCCCACGTCATTCGAGAAGAAGATGCGACCAAGCCGATGGTCGAGAAAAAGGTCAAGCAAAGCAAAATGCATGCCATTGTTGTCGCTCCACCGATGGACCCCGTATTGTCCAGGAATATCTGGATGAATACATAGTCGTAACGAGTTTTTAGTACCCTTTCAAGGTCTCCTAGAGTAAAAAGGGTGCCTAAGAGCAAGCCAAACCCGAGCATACCATTGATCAGGATGCTCCAGATAATGGCCCGAGGTACGTTTCTTGCGGCGTCGTATATCTCTTCTGACATCTACAAGGGTGGTTGGTTAGATTGATCGGATGGTTGACAGGCTGGGGAGAAAAAGAGAGTAAAACGTACGTGTATCACACTATCCGCTCCTGTAATTATGTCAGGCTCGGATTTTTGTCCAGTCATGAAGAATGAAACTTACCTAGAAACATAAAAACTGTACTATTCAAGCCTACCCAAAATGACAGACCCTGGCTAGGCCACCCACCATTGTTCACAAACTGCGTAAACACAACCGTGCCGCTACTTTGTGATGGGGCCAGGTATGTTAATGGGATCAAGATGGCGAAGAATCCTAGGACGTGAAATATGAGAATGGCGCCTTCAATCTTGGGCAGAAAATTGCTGACGATGGTGTTGAGGAACACAGCGATAAGAAGGCCAGCCCACATCAGCAACATTGCTTGCCATGTTTTGGGTTGATATGTCGGATGATTCAGCATGATCAGGTTTTGAAGCATTGTCCCAGATAGATAGGAGGACGAGGTCACGGCTGCTTGCCAACCGCAGACGGTCAGCCATCCTTTTAGGCCTCATCAGTTTTTATACTTCATTAAATAAGAATAAGGACAGTCGATACCGGTGACATAACTAGCAAGGTTTTTATATTCTCGAGGAGCGAGCATAGCACACCAATGATATTGACCTACTCAGTTAATTGATGTTAGGGCTGAGTCTACTACATCAGTATGCCTCGTCATACCTGCGCTTACAGGGGCCCTGTAATGCAGTGCTCTCATGTCAGCAAAGGATATGACACCAAGAGGTGAAAGTGTAGGAGATTGCATACATTGATGCCAGTTCCGACAACGTTGTGAAAATAGACAGTGTGCCAGTTGCAGTCAGAATAAATCCATACACAAGGCCAGCCGGCCCTCCGCTGATGGTGAGATGTAAGTACCCATGCGCGTTTTACACGATCATGATACTTACTTTACGAATCCTTGGGAAAATAGACTTGTTTCATGGTTGTTAGTGCTTGACTAAAATATAGTATGTCATAAATAGCATCATCAATTGATTGCTCACCACAACACTCCTTCCCAGGTGCTCAAGACAACACAAGCAAAGCCTAACATGGATATGAAACCGAACTGTCTCTGAAAAAAAGACAACGACTATCAATTTCTATTTGTTCTGCCAGGCAGTTGAATATACCAACTTTTAACACCGGGTTCTTCCCTAGTCTGGCCAAGTCACTGAGATCTCGGCTCGCCGAGTCTCTTTCGGTAGGAATGTCGTCAAAGAGGGTTAGCTGTTGCATGGCTAGGAACAATTTAATAGTGATGAAAATGCAAAAATAAGAATAAAAAACGCTGTCAATCTGGGGAAGAGATGAAAGCAACAAAGAGCCTAAAACTCGGTCCAAAACAATAATATGACAATATGACCTTGTTTGATAGAGATCACGTCTCATATAATAATGATGTCTCGAAGGGAAGGGGGGGGGGGGGGGGGGGGGGGATTTGTTAAAAGGACAAACAAACGCCGGGGCGCCAAAACGACAATAACCCAGGTAACAACGCGCCGCGGTGTCCCCATTAAAAATGAGTTGAGGGCAGGGGCACGCGA
>JAKLNL010000051.1:0-144075 GCA_022814505.1 Talaromyces liani
CCTAACCCTAACCCTAACCCTAACCCTAACCCTAACCCTAACCCTAACCCTAACCCTAACCCTAACCCTAACCCTAAGTGATATATTATTATCTCTAATCAGGATCTCTTCTGCAATAAATGAATTCATAATTCTATCTATTAAGCAGCTATGCTCGGATTGTAAATAATGCCTGGAATCTAGAACAAAAAAAATGGAATATCATATATGGAATCGATAGAATCGATGGAAGTGAACCAACAGAATCCATGCAATCCATGGAACATATAGAATGGAATTGACGGAATCTATAGAAGCCATAGACAGTGTAGAATATCGTAACCCCGTCCTACTTTGGCCACTCTAGGTATAAAACAGCCTTAAATTAGACTAGAGTTGCATAATAAGGCTTTCTATATAAATAAGCTAGCTTATAATGCTCTCTATGTATGATCTATTAAATATACTTAATATGCTCCTATTACTTTATTGGTTTAATATGATTAATATATAGAATCTGCTTACTATACTTAATATACTTAATATACTTAATATGCCTAATGTGCTTAACGTACTTAATGTGCTAAATATACTCCCTTTGCTTAATATACTAAATGCGCTCAATCTGCTTAATGTGCTAAATGTACTAAATATAATTAATATGCTTAATCTGCTTAATGGGCTTAATAGGCTCCCTTTGCTTAATATAGTTAATATATTGAATCTGTTTAATCTGCTTAATATGCCTAGCAGGCAGAACAATAGAATAACTCTATAATAGGAATTGAATTTATCACAGTGGGATAACTAGATTTTAATTCTTCTTGGGATCTTAGTATATATAGGAATTATAGAATAACCTCCTTCAATGAGTTCTGATCTATTATGATAGAATATATAATTATAGAAACCCTATCTTCTATTTTAATAGTAACTTTTCATTACTCTAATTAGGATTCGGGCTGTACTGCTAGTAAGTCAGATATATTAAGTCATGCACTTATTACTAGTATTAAAATATATATTATCCTTATATAGAATAGTGGGTGCGTGTTTTGTGCTCCTTATAAACAGCACACCGCATCAAATATCTATCTTAGTGGTATAACCTAATAATCAACCACCCACCACGACTATATTAGCTTGGGTATAGATTCCAAATAATTAATATTATAATATCATAATCTTCTGGTCAGTAAATCATCATGGGGTTGATATAGGTGGGGGTTATTGGATGGTGTATAATATATATATAGGGCCTGTTCCTACTCTAATATATATACCCACATGCTTGCAATTCTTATTGAATATACCTATATATCTAATTTATTACTACTACTAATCCACTACGCTTTTCTCTGTGTTGTCTAAACCACTGTTGGAAATGCTGGATTAACTGTTACTTCTTGTTAACCGCGCTTTTTGCACACAAGTTGGGTTATGGGGCTCCTTTGCACGTATGTTGGGTTAGGGGCTCCTTTGTACGCAAGTTAGGTTAGGGGCCTTCCCTTGCACGCAAGTTGGCTTGGGGGCCTTCCCTTGCACGCAAGTTGGGTGATGCCTTGTTCTTGAAAACGGCCTTGGTGCTAATCCCCTGCTTCTGCACCCGGGGTGCAAAACCACCTCTCAATGGCAATATTATTGTAAGGCCGTGGAATGAATGGCGCCGCGGATAGCTTCATGTACCGGAGGCACGCGATCCACGTGACCTCGGTTAGGCTAGTTATCATGTATTAGTCAGCAGAACACATATCTTGAAGCCGCAGCGGTGCGGCTTTCTAGGGGGCAGCGAATAGCTGCGAATAATACGTACACCTACGTCTTACTAGCCAAACCTCTTACCCCGTACTACTACGCTCTCGTAAACCCCTCTTACAATTATGCTTCTGCATCCGGGGTGCAAAACGGTCTTTCTATATGGGGGAATGGATTCGGTGGATAAACAAACTCGGGGAACAGAGAAATATATATATCGACAACGTCTGGCTGGTGAATGGATCATGCCAGGGATGGGTATCATGGGACATTCTCATCTGGATCTATATATTATTCTATTGGTGATTCTTTGACTGCCAATTCTTGTTCTACAAATCTACATATCTAATTTATTTTGACTACTAATCTACTATGCTCTTCTCCATGTTATTCAAACTGCTGTTGGAAATACCTAATTAACTACTGCTTATTATCTATGTCCATGGCTAGGGACTGATCCTGTATTCTCTGCCACTATGTAGCATGGATGTAATACTACTATAGTCTATATAATAACTAGGCTATGATCTGGATCCTAGTCTGATAATATTAATACTGCTGTTCTATCTTCTAGTAGCTACTATATCTATTGCTCTTCTACTATTAGTATATCTATTGAAGGGAATAGCATTGGAAATATGCTATATATGGTTTGTAACTACTTGATCTATGGCCCTAGGACTGACTAACCACCTGATGGATCACCTGGTTGATCTATAACTATGTAATAGGGGCCTGCGGATAGGGATAATCCTCTATCTTGTGGTTGGTTAGGTGCTGTGTGATCCTATATAATTAATATTACCTAGCCCACTGGTTAAACTGCTTCTAGATAGACTTGATTTTCTGTCTATTGGCCTCTACCTGCTAACTCTGTTGTTGAATAGGAGCCTAATAATAAATAGTAGATGAGAAGATGGGATTTTTGTGATATTTGGCTATAGATGGGATCAGACTGGGCGAAATAGCTTGTTTATATTGACTAATGGGTAGCTTAGAGTTCGGACTAATGGTGAAATGGTAGGCTGAATGACTGGTTGGCTAGTAGGTGGAATAACTAATGGAATTACTGGTAGAATTACTAGTGGAATTATAGGCTGAATGTTTGGTAGAATTATGGGTGGTATATTGACTGGTATACTGATTATATATAGCTTCACCCTCTTCACACTGCTGCTATATATATCTATCTACTATCCTATCTAAATACTGATCTAATACCCACCATTGATAACTACCTATGATATATTCCTCTACCTACCCATCTACCTGGAGCGGATCACCCCAACCCTGTCCATAGCTATCAATCAATATAATGGCCTAGCTGGTATCACTATCCTATCTAGCACATCCACTTTCCTATCTATAATCTAACAAGGACCACATCCAGCCCATATAGATGACCAGCCGGATATTGGGAATGTCAATCCCCATACCTAATATACTTGTTGCCACGATCACCCTAGGACTCTGCTTCTAGAATAATACCAATATCCCTATTTTATTAACCGCTTTACTATAATATACTAAGCATTATAGTTAGTAGGTAATCTACTGGATAATAATAATAGTATTAGTATATATCACTGCTTTGCCTGCATATAGCTGCTAGATATACTACTAAATCCACTAAATCATCTACTTGCTGATATTACAGGATAGTGGGCTAGCTCTAATCTCTATCACTCAATATATTATATTGGTCTAGCTAGTCTAGCTGTAGAACCACTGGATAGTTAGGATATTAAAATACATTTACTAGCATAATAATGTCTTGTAGTTATAGGGCAATATTGCTATTAATAATACTATCTAGGTCTTGGCTCGTACTAATGCACCTAGCTATGTTATCTCCTTGCGGAACTTATATCTGTCCTATAATATAATATAGTATTTATTAATCATGATTTAGTCTAGCTTCTTGGTCTACTGCTTTTAGTTGATAAAGATCTAGAATGTCTTGCTGATGGTAGACTCTAGGGTCACTAATATAATAGCTGCTCTATCAACGGGATATTATAAATCCTATTCTATATATGATATCCTTAATGCCTGGTATTGTTGTTAGAGATCTGCCTATAAAGCTACTAATAGGACTATTATAATAGTAATGCCCCTATAGCTTATCTGCACTGGTAATATAAATAATAAACTCTTCCCAGCTCCAGTGGGCATGATAGCAATAATAGGACTCTAGTGCTGGAGGATAGCCTAGATAATAGCCTTTTAGTAGCTATGGAATACTATGGACAATCCTATTATCTACTATAACAATTAGTCTATATCTATAGCTTGGGTACAGCTCCATTACTCAATCTAACTGGCCTGGGCGGTATCTAGGAATAGAGTGATCTTACTAGTGCAAACTGTTCTAATAGCAGATATAAATCTTAAAAACTAATACTATTTCTAGCTACTTTACTAGAATTACTATTACTAATCTGCCACTTTACTAGCTTATTTAGTAGTTTCCCGCGTATATATAGCTCCTGCTATATAGGAGCTGTGTCTAGCCTACTTATTAGTAATCTAGGCTATAATCTAGGTCTTATCCTCATCCTTATGGGTATTATCCTTGGTAGTAGAATGGGGACTATGGCAGATAAATACTTGGCCTGCGCGCATATATTAATAACTAATAGCAATAGTAATCTCTTAATATGATGCAATATTCAATGCTAGTCTGGATAATCTAATAGTGCTCTCCCATTGTAAAACCTGCTGGAATTATTTAGATGTCCACACGGGCTTCTATGGCGTGGATGCTTAGATATAGGGATTGATATCCTCCTGCTGGTATATCTATGTGTTGATGTGCTATTAGAGTGGTAATACTAGCTATAAATACTATACTAGTGGCTTACTGACTTCTTGGGGTAAATATTAATGAATGATCTTGATGTCTCTACTTATCTGATAATCCTTATAATACTAGGCTACTAACACTACTATACTATCTTTAATGAATATATTCTGGATCCTATTAATATAGCTATTCTTGTGTTGAATACTCAATAACTCTGGGGCATGAGCTAGTTGGCCCTATGTGAATTATACTGCAGCTAGTAGCTTTTTTAAAAATATAGTGACTTATTGATGGAAGGCCTGCTATTATATAGGTTGGACTCCTTGTCTATTGGCTTGTATGAATTGACCCTATAACTATGAGTGATTCTGAATATACTACTATAATTAGTAGGTGCTATTAACTGGCTATAGGGTTTGTGGATCTTGTATAAAACTCTACTGGGGATCTTTGTTGAATGGGTTATTGTATAGCTGATCCTATAGAATAGCTAGTACTGTGTTAGGGTTATATTATAATAAATTCTCTATTAAGATCTACTATGTATCCTATACTATATGGTTAACCATGCTATAGAACTGCTATATTATAAATTTAATATCTTTATATAATAATTTATTGTTATTCTATCACATCATATGGCCTTTAGTAGTGGTATTGTAATAGATCTTCAACCTATATATCTATAAATCCAGTATCTACTGTATTAGGCCCTGGGATCTTTATATTATAAACTGGTCTATTATCTGCATTACTTACTGCAAATATCCTTTCTTGGATATGATGGGATGGGGGGATGGGGATCTTCTATATGTGCTATTCTAGTCCTCTTCTGGTATGGAGCTGGTAGGCTTAGCTTCCTTATCTGAATTTGCTAATTCTATAACTTTGTAAACCACTATAAACTGGGCTAGCTTAATAACCTTAGACAAGATTAGGGGATAATCCTCTAGGGTCTGCTATCTACTGTAATTATAAATACCTAATATAGCTATCGCACATATTAATATGCAGTTGTATTCCTGGTGTATCACCTATTAGTTTAATAGCTTGATATAAAAGTCTAAATATATCTATTGGATGGGTATTAATAGTAGGATGAAGTATTTGGATGGGGGATTAGGCTTAGGATTAAGATAGATATTATTATTAGTCTTATTATCCTTAGTGAATAGTTCTATATCTGAGTTAGATAATAGGCTAGATAGTTAGTAAAATGGCTGGCTAAAGGACTGGCTAGATAACTTGCTAGATGACTTGCTAGCTATAGGTGATAGACTAAGTTCTTATAGATGCTGCTGTCCTGCTAGTAATATAATAGAGTATCTAGAATGCTGGGGATGGGTGCGGGGATAAGTAATCTATATTAGTTAATTTTATGTTGCTTACTGTTGCTAGGTAAATTGATATAGGGGATATTGCTAGTTAGATTTGCTTTTTTAGGTCTGCTAAAAAAATATTAATATCTGTTATTATAGGTGAATATGCTTGAGGATAGTCTCTATATCCTGATATATCTTTAATAGCTAGTACTGGGTTTGATGCTGTTCTATTTAAATAGCTTCTATATGTATAAATATGCTAGTGTAAATAATAGACTGCTAGCTGAGCTATCCTATCTAGTCTATAGTTATCTAGATGGCCTAGATGGTATGTTTATTAGGATTAGTAATAAATGATAGATCTATTTGGTTATCTATTGTGGGTATGTTGATATATTCTAATAACTAGCTGCTAGAGAAGGAGTTTAGATATAATACCTAGCTAGTCTAATAGAGCTATGGATTAGCTTTATTAATATAGCCTTGCTAGATTTGCTTAGTGGCTTGCTTCTTATACTTAGCATACTATTAGCTAGCTTGTTCCTAAATCCTTGACCTTATTATGGTGGGAATGGGATAGGAGTTCTCTTCTTTGTTGATAATAGTAAAATACTAGGACCTAGTCTTTTAAAGGAAGATTTACTGGTATGGAACCTGTTAATATACTTATTTTTATTATTTTTAGATACTTTATATAGCAGATTGTATAGGTTAACCTTATTAGGAAGTCTGGCTTTAACTATGTTGTATGAACTAATGCTTCTATATAGTAGCTATACTGGGATATATATATAAATATAATTGAGGTGATAATTAGTATTACTAGCTATCTAATGGGCGGATAAGCTGGGGAATAGCCTAGGTTTGGGTGGGGGGGATGTCCAATTTGATGGGATTAATAGTGATATTAGGCTAGCTGCGAACCTTATCACTAAGTTAGATCTAGATTGTGGGTGATATATGCCAGTGAGCATGCTATAAATGACCTTTAATCTAGCTAGGCTAAACACTATACTGGCATATATAGTAGATTACTATAGGGAAATCCTCTAATCGCTTAAAATAAGTATTCTGGAATGGATTAGGGTTAGTTATAGTAATAAATTAATTAGATAGCAATTATATCATCAAAGTGTTAAAATATCTATTAAAATACCTGTTGAAATAGTTAGCAGAATAGTTGGCAGAATAGCTAGCGGAATAGCTAGTAGAATAACTAGTGGAATAGCTGGTAGAATAGCTATAATACTATCTAAATAACTATTAAATAGTGAAAATGGACAGTGGGAAAGAAAAATGATTTTTAGATTTAGTCTTTATTCTATTGTCTGATACTAAACCCTAATTTAACTCCTATACTACTCTAATAAAAACTTTGTTATTAAACCTATTAAGTTTACTATATATATATAAGATATCAACAGAGTGAATAGGAATGAAAATTATAGGGATTTGTAAATAAATAGCCAACTAATATTCAGTCTAACTTTTACGCAAATTGATTGAAAAAAGCTGATTCTAATTGGGGGTAGGAGCTGATTCTACCCGGGCCTAGATAGGGTTAAATTTGTTAGCGAAAAAATAACCCTAACCCGAACCCTGATTCTACCTGGGTGAAGAAGAATCAGATATTTTAGATAGAGTTCTTTTTTCTACTTAGAGCTAATGCAGGTATAGACCCTTTTTAATATAAATATTCTACCTTATATAATTACTACTAGGCCTTATTACATTCCTAAATTAACTTAGCTATTATATTCTATTACTATTTAATATATTCCTTTAATATTATTATCTTCTTAAGTTATTTTTTAACTAACTCTATATTATTATCTTATTCTATAGCTATTCTAGCTCCTATCTTAAGGTTATTTAGATATTCATAAAGACTATCAAATAGTCTATTAGGATATTCTTTATATAACTATTAAAAGGTTATATAATCTAAGGAGTCTATTACTCCTTTTATATCCAATTTATCTAGGATAGGGTTATTTAGTTTGAAATTTAGATATTAAGAGGCATATTCTTGCTCTCTATCTTATTACACTTCTATGCTTAGTATATATATTATAGCACTATCACAATCTAGTCTTATTATCTTATTTAATAGTAGACATCATAGAAAAAAGAATTTATAAGTATCTCTAGCTTAAGTATATTAACTTATATTATTCACTATATAAGCATACTAAGTATAAAGAAAAAGAAGAGAAGTCTCTTAATTAGAGTAAGATACTATCAAGATCCACTATACTAATTTATAAGAGATAAAAAAGAAAAAGCAATGCTTACTATTATATGACAATGGTCAAGCTCGATATATTAATCTAACTAAGATATTGTACATAAGGCACCAAACATAAGAATAGTAAGCATAAGGAAAGGAAGGGAAAAGAAGAATATGCTCTAAGCCTAGTCCTTGATATAAATACTCTGTGATAGTGCCTAATCAGGTAAGGGCAGTCCCCTTAGGAATGCGTAGTCAACTTCCTCACCGCCCAGCAGTACTCTGATTGCTTCAATGATCGCTTCATTGAAGGCCGGCTGTCACATTTAATATATACTATATAGCATATCTAGACAATATTATCATCTATTTATAAGATAAATTATTACACGCAGATAATATGCAGTAAATATTAATAAAAGCTAGCCTATTTACTCTAATATCAACTAGTGCTCTAGATATAATTAATAATAAATTCTTTGCTAATTAGATTAATATAATAAAATTTTCCTTATTATTCTCTAATAATCTAGTTAAATTTAAAGCCTAATAATTAATATCTTTCTAGTCTAAGGAGGAGACTTTCCCTAGGCCTTATTATTTTCTAGATCTATAAGTACTTTTACTTCTTTAATAATCTTAACCTTAATAGCAGCTTTCTTTTATAAAGAGTAGTTGCAATTAATATAACCTAGCTATTTATAGTTAAAATATAGATAATTCTTCTTTAACTTATTAAGCTCTTCCTTAGAGAGTAAGACTCTAGGAGCTTAAATAATACTATTATAGCTACTTTATTTATCCTTACTACCTAGTAGCTCATTAATCTTATTATTCTTTATAGTTTAACTACTCTTATTATCCTTAATTATACTCTTCTCCTCCTTAGTAATTTATTCTAATTAGTTAGCAATAAGATTATAGGCATAAATGAACTTATTATACTTATAGATAGGGTTATTTATTTTATATATTATAGCATACTTTATCTTAGGATTAAGCTTATAGTAGAGCTCTTTCTTCTATTTAGAGTAAGCCTTTTTAGCGTCTAAAGCAAGTTAAACTTTAAAGAAAGATTTAGAAATATATTATCTTTTACTTAAGTTTATAGAATTTAGTTTTAATATTAATTTTATAGTTTATATCTAGGTAAACTATATCTAGATATTTAAATATATTATTAGAATTAAGATAGGGATTAATAGTATTATCCTATATATATATTATAAGGTAGTCAGCTACCTTATCTTTATATATAGATTTAATATAAAGGATCTATAACTCTAGTATATTATACTAGTATATTAAAGCATATAATTTTTCTTATATATTAATTTTTTATAACTTATATTATAGATTCTAACTATCCTATAACTTCTTACTATTAGGAATCTTAGGCCCTTTACTACTTATTACTACTATTCTAGGGTCACCTATATTAATAAACTAGATTATTATATATTTAAATATCTATTATAGCTTATCTTACTTATTAATAAGTAGGGTTAATACCTTATCCTTAGTCTATATCTTCTATTTGTATAATTTCTTTAACTTATTAATAAAATATTAGAAATTATCTAATTTATTAATCTAGTATTCTACTATAACCTTATATAGCATCTTAAGATTATATCTAGCTAACTTAATAAAGTCTTATAGGTTAAGATTTTCTACTTGATTATTAACTTCTAAGTTCTTTAACTATACTAGATCTTTAAGGTCAAATATAAAACACTACTTCTTATATTTATTTATTTACCTACTCTTAATAGTCTTACTCTACTTATAGATAGGTCTCTATATAGTACTATTATTCTTCTTGTGACCACGGTCAAGCTCGATGTATTGATCTAACTAAGATATTGTATATAAGGCACCAAATACAAGAATAGTAAGCATAAGGAAAGGAAGGGAAAGGAAGAATATGCTCTAAGCCTAGTCCTTAATGTAAATACTCTGTGACGGTATTTAATTAGGTAAGGGTAGTCCCTTTAGGAATATATAATTAATTTCCTTACTACCTAGCAGTACTCTGATTACTTTAATAATTACTTTATTGAAGGCTAGCTATTATATTACCCCCCTTTTTATTAGATGCTTGCCCGCGAGCGTCTGTAATTAGGATATTGTTATTAATATAGTCTTCTAGGAATCAATCCTCCTCAGCTATCTTAAGCTATTTATAGAGCCGTCTTGGTAGTCCTAGGGCGTCTAGATTTAAATTATAGTAAGCTTTTAATGCTAGTAGTGTATTCTTTAGATATCTAGTAGAATATCACTTTGGATTAGAATCTTATCTAATCTAGCTAACATAGTAGTGTAATTTCTTCTATATAATTCTTAATACTAATATCTTCTTAATCTTTTATTCTAAATAGCTATTTACTTCTAGCTCTAGTCCTTTATCCTTAAGCTATTCCTATAGTGGTTCTATTATAGTAGCTAGTTAGAGCTTCTTAGGTATAAATATTAGATATACTCTTATACCCTCTAGTAAGCTAAGTTTAAAAGTATAATTAATCTAATATACTATTCAGAAAGGCTCTTCTTACTAATATCTAAGCTTCTAGTTAGATTAGCCTATATCCTATCCTTTATTTATAATATAGACTATGTCTCTAATAGTGAAGTTAATTAGGTAATATCTCTTATTAGCTTACTTTACTTACTACTCTTATATATGCTTCATATTATCCTTTATAAATTCCTAAATATCTTAGATATACTTTATCTAGACCTAAGCTTCTTTCTTATTTAAAGTAAGCTTCCTTAATAGTACTAATACTGCCTAGTTAAATAATATCTTTAGTTAATAATCTTTCTTAACTATAAATAGTAATATCTCTATTAAAGCCTGCAGCAAAGCAGATATTATAAAATTAATAACTAATAAGTACTTAGACTAGTTATCTATCATAAAGTTAATATAGAGCTATAATTACTGTTAAAAATATTAGTTAGTAATCTTAATTTATCCATCTATCTATATATATCTTATAGTTAATAATTTAAACTTAATTTACAAGATCTAGCATATTTTATTCTAGAATTCTAATATAAACTAGTCTCCTTTATCTAAGACAATACTATCAGGCAGTTCTATCTAAGAGAATATAAACCTAATCTAGAGTTGTGCTATTTCCTTAGCTATTACTATTTCCTTATAATAAGATATAGATACTACCCTCTTACTTAAATAATCTATTATTATAAAGACTGTATTATAACTATAGCAGTCCTTTAGGAACTTTATAAAATCTATTAATAGGTGCTGCCAGGGCTGCTCTAGAATTAATAATAGTTATAATAAGCTAAGAGCTTTATCTCTTTATATTATTATATAGCTATATATCTTATAGTTGTCTATATAGCATTTTATATCTCTATTCTATAACTCCTAGTAAAAATACTTTTATATTAACTTCTTTATTTTATCTCTCTCTAAGTATATAATTAATAATGATTAGTATATCTTATCTACTAATTATATATATAGGTCTTCCTTATCTAGGATATATAAGTAATTTTAGAATAATAAATAACTATTCTCTATATACTACTTTAAATTCTTCCTGCTTATCTACTTCTATACCTCTATTAAAGATATAAATCTCTTATTAGCCTTAAATACTTAGTTAATTATACTTTAGTCTATTATAGTGCCTTGTAGGTCTATAAACACTAGTTCTAATATAATCTACTTATTAAGAACTTCTTAGAATAATAGGGTCAGATTTTAATAATTAAGATTCTATACTTTATTATCTTTCTATCTAGTAAGTATATCAGCTAATATATTTGCTTTCCTAGATTAATATTTTAATAGGAAATAGAATTCTTATATAAACTTATACTACTATACCTACTTGACACTTAATATCTTTATAGTTATAAAATACTTTAGGGCCTAATAATCTAATAGAACCTTAAAATACTTTTTCTGCTATAGTCTAAGCAGCTCTAGTCTTTATTCCTAAAAAGCCTAAATAATTATTAATATCTCCTTATTATAGATATTATAGTTATACTTCACTATAGACATTATAGCTGAGTAATAAGCAATAGAATACTATTCTTTATCCTTATATAATTACAATAAAACTGCTGCAACTATTCTATCTAAAATATCTATTTCTATACAGGTAAGCTTTATTAGATTATAATATACTAGTATTAGTGCTAATACCAATGCTTATTTTAGCTTTTTAAAGGCTTTCTAGTATTGCTTTATTTATATAAAAGGGATATCCTGCCTTATCAGCTAGTATAATAGTTTAGCTATTCTACTATATTCTGTAATAAACTTTTAGTAGAAGTTATAAAACCCTAGGAAGGATTATACTCCTCTCACTATTGTTAGTATTTTTTAAGTAAGTATTACTTTAATCTTAATAGGGTCTACCTTAACACCCTTAAATATAATAATAAATCCAAGATATTTAGTTGTTATAATATAGAACTTATATTTCTTAATACTTGCCTATAGTTTTATGTTTTAGAGCTATTAAAGCACTATTCAGATATGAATCTTATACTCTATAGTATTCTTACTATAAATAAGTAAATTATTAATAAAGGCTATAAGGAACTTATTAAGATAGTTAAGGAAGATGTTATTAATTAACCTTTAGAATATTGCCAGGCTGTTGGTTAGCCTAAATGGTATGATCTTATACTTAAAGGTTCTATACTAGCACCTAAATATTATTAGATTAGAGGACTCCTAGTATATATAAATCTGATAGAATCCCTATCAGATATCTAGCTTAGTAAAGATCTTAGCCTTACTAATCCTCTCAAACACCTTATTAATAAGAGGTAATAGGTATTAATCCTTTCTAGTAAGTAAGTTAAGCTTTTAATAATCTACATAGAAATAAAGTCCTCTACCTGATTTCTTAGCTATAAGAATTGGTGAGGCATATAGCGCGCTACTAGGCACTATAAAGCTCTTATCTAGGTTCTTAATAATATAGTTCTTTACTGCTTATAGCTCCTTTACTATTATATAATAAAGTAAGCAGTATCTAAGTTCTACTTTCTTTTTTAATTTAATTTAATGGTTATATTCCTTTCTCTTTGATAGTTTATTAGACTTAATCTTAGAAAATACATTAGCAAACTTATGATACTATTCTAGGAGTTATTCCTTTATCTCTTATTCTTTCTAGATGGTTCTATCATCACTCTATTTCTCCTTAATAACCTTCTTAATCTTATTTAGGCTTATTATAAATATCTTAATCTTTTAATCCTTTATATTCCACAGAAATCCAGATGCTCTAATCAAGGCAATGTCCATCTTAGAATATTTCTTATGGAAATATACTTACTTAATCCTCCTAGCAGTAATTGCCTTATTAATTGCCTTATTAGGGTTAGGGTTACTGGTTCTAGTGATTACTTTATTGATTACCTCATTAAATCCCCTTCTCATTTAACGTAGCTTGCACACATGTTGTGAACGATAAGAATTGCTGTAGGTAATTAGTATAATCTATTCTAGCTCTACTATAGCTACTATCTTGAATACCCTATCTTATTAGTTTATATCTTTCTAATAATAAAGCTCTATTTTATAATCTTAAAGTAGTAGCTTCTTTAATAATTATATAAACTGCTTTGCCTATATTTCTTTTTATAAAGATATTTTCTTAGGCTATAATAATCATTTCTATGCATAGTCTATTATTAGCTTATATTTAGTTAACCACATTTGTCTAAGAATTATATCATATTTTCCTAACCTAATAATAAGAAAAGGGAGATTATATATTACTTACTTATCTACTACAAGAGTTAATACTATAAGATAGGTAATTATATTCTCTATCTTACTATTAAATCCCTTTACCCTATATAGTTGCTTTAAGAGTATAATATAGTACTAAAAATATTATATAAGTTTTTCTATAAGAAATATATTTAAGAAGATAAACCTATTTACTCTAGTATCTATTAATACTTTAATATAAATTAATAATCTATTTTTTACTAGTTAAATAGGTATAGTTAAACTATCCTTAATACTACCTAATAGCTATAAAAGGTCTAAAGCATTAATAATACTAATCTTACCTAATAAGGAGTCTTCTTCTAGGTATTATTATTTTCTAAATTAAAGCTCTTATTCTTAGTATTTTTTGCTAGCTTTATCTCCTTAAGATTAGAGGTCTTATTCTTCTCTTAGAATTTACATTTATTCACTATATAGCTAGGTATCTTATAGATAAAATACTTCTTTTTAATATAAAGCCTCTCTTGCTCTATCTAAAGAGTCCTAGACTTAGTCTTATTATCTTTTAGCTTCTTAATAGCATTCTTCCTACTAGCTTTATTATAATTACTATCCTAATCCTTATAACTCTTTAGTATATATTTTTTATTCTTAGTAATTATTTCTAGTTAATTTATTATTTAGTAATATTTATATATAAAGCTCTAATAGCTTATAATATTATTATAGCTCTCTTTAACTAGTTACTTCTATATCTTTAGGGATAGTTACTTATATAATTTATCCTTCTATTATATAACTAGCAGCTCTAATTCTTATATATTTAATATAAACTTTAAGAGGAAGATCTAAAATTTAGTATTATTTATATAAAGGTATTAGAATATATATTTTATAGAAGTAATATAGTTTATATTATAGTAAATAGTTTTAAGGTATTTAATAATATTATTAATATTATAGTACTATTATAGTGAGTCCTTTTAAAAATATAGGAGTAAATAATCTACTGCTTCTCTCTTATATATACTCTTTATATATTATATTTATACTAGAGCAGTTAGATAGTAATCAGTATTAGCCTCTAGCTTATTCTTAATATTAATTAATTAGGATTTAAATTTAGGATTCTTCTTATCAGTAAGACATTTTCTATTTAAAAGCTTAGAGCTCTTTTTCTTATTTAGAACTAGTATAGGTGTAGACCCTTCTTAGTATAAATATTCTATCTTATATAACTACTACTAGGCCTTATTATATTCTTAAATTAACTTAGCTATTATATTCCGTTACTGCTTAATATATTTCTTTAATACTATTATCTTCTTAAGTTATTCTTTAATTAACTCTATATTATTATCCTATTCTATAGCTATCCCAGCTCTCATCTCAAGGTTGCTTAGATATTCATAAAGACTATTAAATAGTCTATTTAAATATTCTTCATATAACTATTAAAAGGTTATATAATTTAAGGAGTCTATTACTCCTTCTATATCCAATTTATCTAGGATAGGGTTGTTTAGTTTGAAATTTAGATATTAAGAGGCATATTCTTGCTCTCTATCTTATTACACTTCTATGCTTAGTATATATATTATAGCACTATCACAATCTAGTCTTATTATCTTATTTAATAGTAGACATCATAGAAAAAAGAATTTATAAGTATCTCTAGCTTAAGTATATTAACTTATATTATTCACTATATAAGCATATGTTACGGGCTAGTCCCGCCTTACGCTCAATATAAGGGCATATTCGATTAGAAAGCTAAACATGAGAAAAGAAAGAGAAAGAGAAGTCATAAGTTCTGAGGTGTATATAGGTTTATATGGTTAATGGGAAATAGGGGCTTCTGCAGGTGTTGCCTGGCAATGGGGATGGTTCTGACCTCTAAGGGCAGAAGCTGGCGCATAGCTGTAGGTATGGAGTGTAGGTGTAGGCACTGGGTAGGTGTTGGATCAATAAGGCAGTTAATGAGGCGATATAGTGAGAGCTTTGCCTGAATACTCTTTATGAGGTTAGCTTATAATATTACCCCCCCTCCTTTTTTGAGGCTTTCTAAATGTCAAGCACTTCAGCATCCTTTAGCTGGTGTTTATACACCTATAAATGGTCATTGTAGCTAACCTATTTGACTAAGTATTTGTGCGACTGGCCCTGGCTATATTTCTGTACTCTCTCTTCTTTGATCCGCTCCACTAGATACTCTATTTCTCTATTGACTAGCACTCCTGGCAGTTAGTAATTCGTTGTTACCTGTGATGGGAAGGGGTTCTTTGCTGTAGGCTGTAGTAATAAGGTATGGAAGGTGTTGTGAATGCCTTCAATATCCAGCTGATAGACATGTGATCCTAGCTTCTCTATGACTGTATATTTGGCGTGCTGATAGTTGAGCTTCTTTGATGGCCTCTTGGTGTGCACGTTCTGAAGGTCTAACTATACTTTATTACCAATCTGATACTTGTAGGCTATGTTATGGTGCTGGTTTACTGTGTTCTCTATCTTCTATTAAGTAGCAGCTAACTCTGTTTGTGTAAGGTCTAATGCACTGGCTAGCTTGTTAATGATTTCCTTGGCTATCTGTCGTTCGTTCTGGCGTGCTATAGGTTTGTGCTTGGTGTCCTGAAGGTCAATAACTTCTAAATTGTAACTATAATTGAGGAAGAAGGGACTCATTCTAGTGGCTGATATGATTTGGTTGTTAATAGCTAGCTTTATAGTGGGGAGAAGATCCTTCTAATTAGTCTGGAAATAATCACAATGCTTGTATAGATAGTCTTTAATAATTATGTTTATCTATTTAGTTTGCCCATCAGTTTAGGGGTAGAAGGCTATTGATAGGTGTCTTTCTATTTTCATGCTTTAGTATATATATTCTTATATCTTACTAATGAACTGTGTGCTGTGGTCTGATATTATATTATATAGGAACCTATGTTAGGAGATGAAGTATTTGATAAACTTCCTCGCTACTGTTTCTATAAGTAGGTTTTTTAATAGAATTAGGATTACACCTTTGGTAAGATGGTTGATAATGACTATAAGATTCTTGTAGCTATTTACTGAGAGAAGACTGTTAATAAAGTCTATGCTGATATCTCTCTACTTACAGCTTGGTATTGGAAGTGGCTTAAGAAGTCCTTGCTGCTGGTCTTGCTATATTGTATTGGCTCTGTAATTATTACAATTCTGTATAAACTGTCAGATGTCATCACTAAATTGAGGCTAGAAGTAAGATCTACTTACTATTATATTGGTCCTATTGTGGCTAGGGTGTCTAGAGAGCATAGAGTCATGGCTGGTTTGTATGATATATATTTGAAGTGGCTTATACTCTAGCACCTAGAGGCGTCCCCTATGGCATAATTGTCCCTTGGCATTGACCTTATAATCTGTTATAGTAACCTTTAAACCTAGTTCTTGGGGGAACCTCCGCAATCCTGCTGTGATGGTGTTCTTAATATGCTGGTATGATTTGTCTTGTTGTTCTGCTTTAGTCTATAGTTCTTTTAGGGTGGCTTCAGGTATGGGGATGGTTTTGGGAATAACCTTATGGGTCAGCTGGATGGTAGTGGCATGAATTCCTTGGGGGAATAAGATTTGGTCCTGGTAGGCTAGTTAGTTGTCATTGTAACTGTTTGGCATATCCTGCGGTTGTTGGGATAGGGCATCAGGTTGCTGAGCCTGGGCTCTAGGTTGGTAGATGATATTGTAATTGAATTGGGAGAGTATATTCTGCCACCTTATTTGCTGTTTGGTTAATCTGTGTATTGTTGTGAAGTATTTAAGATTCTTGTGGTTTGTGATAACTGTGAAGGGGCTGCTAAGTGTAAGGAGCTCTGCTTTCTACTGCTTGAGATAGTTAATTATAGCAAGTAGTTCTTTATTGTGTATCTTATAGTTGTATTTGGTAGGAGATAGTTTATGGGAGTAATATGCGCAGGTGCGGAGTTGTCTGTTATTATTATATTGTGAAAGGGTGCTACTGTTAGTATATCTAGAGGAATTAGTTTTAACTATTATCTCATGATCTGGGTTGAAGGGGATAAGAGCTGGCTCTGTTATGAAAAGCTCCTTGAGGATAAAGAAGGCCTGATTGGTGGTATCATTCTATATGAAGGTTCAGTCCTTCTGCGTGAGGTCTGTAAGGGGGCGTATGATTTTGGAATACACCTGTATAAACTGTCAATAGAAATTAGCAAACCCTAAGAATTGTTGAACCTCTTTGACCGTAGTTGGTGCCTGCTATTCTTGTATGGCTTTGATTTTGTTGGGGTCTATATATATTCCTTTACTGGCAGTAATAATAAAGCCTAGATATTTGGTTAAGTGCACTTCGAATTCAGATTTATTAATATTAATCTGGAGGCCTGCATCGTGTAGCTGTTGTAGGACCTGGTGGACATATTGTCGATGCTCCTTGAGAGTACTGTTGGTGAAGATAAGTATATTATTGATATAGGTGGATACAAAGTCATCTAAGAAGTCCTGTAGGGTCTAGTTGATATATTGTTGGAATGTACTTGGTGTATTAGCAAGGCTGAAAGGGGTGATGAGCTATTTAAATAATCTAAATCTTATATGGAAGGCTATTATCTATTTATCTCCTTCAGCTATTTAGATCTTATGGAATGCTATAGGGACATTAAACTTAGTAAACCACTTCGCTTTTGATATTCTCTATAGGGTCTTATGAATTAGGGGAAGAAGGTATTGGTCTTTTTTAGTAATAGTATTAAGAGCTCTATAATCAATATAGAAATGTAATCTGCCCCCAGGTTTCTTAACAAATAGCATTGGGGCCGCAGTGGGCGATTTGCTCACTTGTATAAAGCCTTTAGATAGTAGGTCGTGCAGGGTTTTATGTAGGATAAGAAGCTCTTTTTGAGATATGTTGTATAATGGTCCCTAGGGCACTTCTGGCTTCCTGCCCTTCTTATCTTGCTCTACTAGTTTAATTGAATGGTTTACTCTAGGACAGTGTTTTGGAAGCTTATTAGCTTTAATAGGATTAAATACGTCTTTGTAATCTCTTAAATAGCTAGGTAACTTAGTTTGGGGGTTGGTCTTCGTCTTAGGCCTAAGAGCCTTGTCAATATTAGCTATACTGATAGCAAAAATCTCTAACTCAGGGTTTGGTTTCTTCTTCTGTTGGTATTGTAATGTAGTTAATGTAGCAGCACTTATCTTAAATATCCTGTTGGTGTGTATCGCGGCTTGTTTTATATTTGTGTTATTCACCTGTGTTCTATTGGCAAAGTGTAAGGTGTTGTTCTTTGTATTGATAATAGCGCCTTCTTTTCATAGCCATTGGATTCCTAATATCATATTGTAGTTCAAGTTCGGCACTATATAAAAGCAGGCCGTCGTACGTTGGTGTCCTCTAATGTCTATGGAGGCAACAGCAATCTCATTGGTCATCTGTCCGGCTACTCTATTGTAGCCTCTTAGGGGTATAGGGGTTATCGCGTGTTGAGTGAGGTTGTTTGTGTAAGCAAAAGATTTCTTGATTAGGCCGTATGTGAGGTAACTATTATTAATTAATGTTCTAGTAAAAATAGTGTTGTCTAATAGTATGTCTATCTTAAAGGCCTTATAGCTTATTTTTTCTAGTTCTTTTTGGAATTTCCTTAGTTGGTCTTGCTCCTGGGGATGACTTTTCCTGGGAGCTATTCTTTTTCTAATTTAGGTTCCTCCTCAGCAGTGGGTTTATGGAATTGGACTGTAGGTAGTGTGGTAGTGGTAGGGGTGGTGTTATTGATTTAGTAGCTTCAGTGGTCTGAGCTGGAGGTTTAATAGGATTGCTGTAATGGGTGAGGTTATTGTGGTTTAGGGCAATTGTAGGATAAGTGGTTTGGCTTGCTATAGTTATAGCAAAGGAAGGGTGCAGTAGTCTGAGTTGTATTAATAACAGTGTTTGAGGTGTCTATAGTATTGGGGTATAAGACTGGAGCTGGCGCGGTAGGAGGAGGGTTCAGTTGGGGGAAGAAGGGGTGATTTGTATGTTAATGGTATAGGGAGTTGATTTAGTTAACTTCTTTGATATTGTTTATAATATGATATAGATCTTTAATATATTGTATATATATTTCTATAGTAGGCCTGCTGATCATTCCTCTTTATATCTCTTAATTAATTACTGGCTTGAGATATGAAATTTATACTTGGTTAGACTATGTATAGCCTCTAGATAGAAGGAGCAGCTGTTTAAATTTGGTAATAAAGTTTCTACCCTGTTAGAGATTGCTGAGCTAGTTATTTAACTTCTCTATAAGATATTAATCTTTAAAGAGTATGTAAATATATTGAAAGAAGGAATCTAGTATTTTAAAGGTAACACTTTTCTTTACTAAAGTAGAGCTATTAATGCTATACTAGAGGTAGATTTGATCTCTAGCTACCCTAGAGAAGCAGCTATACGCGTAGGATAGTTGGGTAAAGGCGTCACTAATTGCGGCTCTGTTAATGACGAGCTTGGTCTCTAATCTAAGGATAAAGAGTATAAATTTAGCAGGATTCTTATAGGTATACTTATCCATATATCTAAGTGTGTGCTAGGGCTTTAATAGAGGTGGTATAGGCTCTTGAGTTGAGGTGGTTGGTTTAGGTATAGTTTGAGGAGAGGGAGTTGACTGAGTAGGAGTTTATTCTAGGTTATTAATTTGGTTCTATAGAGTAGTGATCTCTTTCTTTATAGTATTGTTTTTAGCTCTTATATTGGTTACTTTAGTCTATATAGCTATTATTTGGTACAGCAACTGCTGTATTAATTCTTTAGGGGCTGTAGCACCTTATAGTGTTTATTTTTATTATTTAGGGTTCATTATTATCATTATTTATTTCTTAATTTATAGATATAATGTTTAGCTTTTTAATATTATAGGCTAGTCTTACTTTATGCTCAATATAAGGGCATATTTGATTAGAAAGCTAAACATAAGAAAAGAAAGAGAAAGAGAAGTCACAAGTTCTGAGGCATATATAGGTTTATATGGTTAATAGGAAATAGGGGCTTCTGCAGGTATTACCTAGTAATAGGGATAGTTCTAACCTCTAAGGGCAGAAGCTGGCGCATAGCTGTAGGTATAGAGTGTAGGTGTAGGTACTGGGCAGGTGCTAGATTAATAAGGTAGTCAATGAGGTGATATAGTGAGGGCTTCGCCCGAACACCCTTCATGAGGTCAGCTCATAACACATACTAAGTATAAAGAAAAAGAAGAGAGGTCTCTTAATTAGAGTGAGACACTATTAAAGTCCACTATGCTGATTTATAAGAGATAAAAAAGAAAAAGAGATGCTTATTATTATATAACTATAGTCAAGCTTAATATATTAATCTAACTAAGATATCGTACATAAGGCACTAAACACGAGAATAGTAAGCATGAGGAAAGGAAGGGAAAGGAAGAATATGCTCTAAGCCCAGTCCTTGATGTAAACACTCTGTGACGGTACCTAATCGGGTAAGGGCAGTCCCCTTGGGAACGCGTAGTCAACTTCCTCACCGCCCGGCAGTACTCTGATTGCTTCAATGATCGCTTCATTGAAGGCCGGCTGTCACACTTCTAACTATCAAGAATAGTTAGTCTAGCTATCTTGATCCTTATTGTTATGAGCTGACCTCATGAAGGGTGTTCGGGCGAAGCCCTCACTATATTGCCTTATTGACTGCCTTATTGATCCGGCACCTGCCCGGTGCCTACACCTATACTCTGTGCCTATGGCTATGTGCTAGCTTCTACTTTTAGGGGTTAGAACCATCCCTATTGCTAGACAACACCTATAGAAGCTCCTATTTCCTGTTAACTATATAAACCTATATATGCTTTAGAACTTGTGACTTCTCTTTCTCTTTCTTTTCTCATGTTTAGCTTTCTAATTGAATATGCCCTTATATTAAGTGTAAGGTAGGACTAGTCTGTAATATTAGAAAGCTAAATATTGTACTTATAAATCAAGAAATAAATAATAATAATAATAAATCCTGAATAATGAGAATAGGTGCTATAAGGCATTATAGCCTTTGAAGAATTGATGCAGTAGTTGCTGCACTAGATGATAGCCATATAGACTGAAGTGATTGATATGAGAGCTGAAAATAATGCTATAAGGAAGGAGATTACTATTCTATAGAATTAAATTAATAATCTAGAATAAACTTCTGTTTAGTTAACTCTCTCTCCTTAAATTATATCTGAACTAACTACCTCAATTTAAGAGTCTGTACTACCTCTGTTGAAGCCCTAGCACGCACTTGGATATATAGATAAGTATATCTATAAGAATCCTGCTAAATTTATGCCTTTTATTCTTGGATTAGAGACCAAGCTTGTTGTTGATGGAGCTGTAATTAGTGATGCCTTTGCCTAACTGTCCTATATATATAGCTGTTTCTCTAGGGTAGCTAGAGATTAAATCTATCTCTAGTATAGTATTAATAGCTCTGCTTTGGTAAAGGAAAGTGTTATCTTTAAAATACTAGATTCTTTCTTTTAACATGTTTATATACTCTTTGAAGATTAATACCTTATGGAGAAGTTGAATAACTAGCTTAGCAATCTCTAATAGGGTAGAAAGCTATTCCATAACTTTATTACTGAATTCAAACAGCTGCTCCTTCTATCTAGAGACTATATATAGTCTGACTAAGTATAAATTTCATATCTTAAGCTAGTAATTAATTAAGAGATGTGAAGAGGAATGATTGGTAGGCCTACTATGGAAATGTATGTATAATATATTGAAGATCTATATTATATTATAAATGATATTAAAGAAGTCAATCAAATTAACTCCTTATACTATTAATATGCAAATTGCTTCTTCTTCCCCTAACTAAACCCTCCTTCTATTATACTAGCTCTAGTCTTATACCCTAATACTATAGACACCTCAAATGCTGTTATTAATATAACTTGGACTACTATACCCTTTCTTTGCTATAACTATGGCAAGTCAAATTACTTATCCTATAATTGCTCTGAACTATAACAACCTCGCTTATTATAGTAACCTTATTGAACCTCTAGCTTGGATTGTTAAAGCTATTAAGTTAATAATACTACCCCTATTATTACTATGCTATCTATAGTCTGATTCTGTGAACCTACTGCTGAGGAGGAATCTGAATTGGAAAAAGAATAGCTCCTAGGAAAAGTTGTCCCCAGGAGCGAGACTGACTGAGGAAATTCTAAAAAGAACTGGAAAAAGTGAGCTATGAGGCCTTTGAGATAGATGTACTGTTAGATGATGCTATTTTTGCTAGAATATTAGTTGATAATAGTTGTCTTATATATAGCCTAATTAAGAAATCTTTTGCTTATATGAACAATCTCACTTGACATGTGATAACCTCTATACCCCTGAGAGGCTATGATGGAGTAGCTGGATAGATGACTAATGAGATTGCTGTTGCCTTTATAGATGTTGGAGGACACTGATGTATGATGGCCTGCTTTTATGTAGTGCTGAACTTGAACTATGATATGATATTAGGAATCTAATGGCTGTGAAAAGAAGGCGCTATTGTTGATGTGAAGAATGACACCTTGTGCTTTGCTGATGGAATGTAGGTGAATAATATAAATATGAAATAAGCTGTGATGTGTACTAATAGGATATTTAAGATAAGTGCTGCTGTGTTAACTATATTATAACATTAATAGAAGAAGAAACTGAATTCTGAGTTAGAGATTTTTACTATTAGTATGGCTGATATTGACAAGGCTCTTAGGCCTAAGATAAAGACTAACCCCTAAACTAAGTTACTTAGCTATTTAAGAGATTACAAAGATGTATTTAATCCTATTAAAGCTAATAAGCTTTTAAAACATTGTCCTAGAGTGGACTATTTAATTGAACTAGTAGAGCAAGATAAGAAGGGTAGGAAGCTAGAAGTGTCTTAGAGATTATTATATAATATATCTTGAGAAGAGCTTCTTATTCTATATAAAACCTTGTATGATCTACTATCTAAAGGCTTTATATAAGTAAGTAAATCACCTGCTATAGCTCTGGTGCTATTTGTTAAGAAACCTGGGGGTAGATTATATTTCTATGTTAATTATAGAGCTTTTAATACTATTACTAAAAAAGACTAATACCTCCTTTCCCTGATTTATAAGACCCTACAGAGAATATTAAAGGCAAAGTGGTTTACTAAGTTTGATATTCCTATAGTATTCTATAAGATCTAAATAGCTAAAGAAGATGAATGAATAATGGCTTTCTGTATAAGATTTAGATTATTTAAATAGCTTGTTACCCCTTTTAGCCTTGCTAATATATTAAGTATATTTTAATAATATATTAACTAGACCCTATGGGACTTCTTAGATGACTTTGTATCTGTCTATATTGATGATATACTTATCTTTACTGATGGTACTTTTAAGGAGTATTGATAATATGTCTGCCAGGTCCTGTAATAGCTATACAACACAGACCTCTAGATTAATATTAATAAATCTGAATTCGAAGTGTGCTCAACTAAATATCTAGGCTTTATTGTTACTGCTGGTGAAGGAATATATATAGATCTTGATAAAATCAAAGCTATATAGGAATGGCAGGCACTAACTATGGTCAAAGAGGTTTGATAATTCTTAGGGTTTGCTAATTTCTATCAACAGTTTATATAGGTGTATTCTGAAATTATACACCCCCTTATAGACCTTATGCAGAAGGACTGAACCTTTATATAGAATGATGCTACTAATTAAGCCTTTCTTACCCTCAAGGAGCTTTTCATGACAGAGCCAGCTCTTGTCCCCTTTGACCTAGATTGTGAGATAATAGTTAAAACTGATTCCTCTGGATATGCTAATGGTGGCACCCTTTCATAATATGATAATGATGGATGACTCCGCACCTGTGTGTATTACTCCTGTAAACTGTCTCCTGCTGAATGTAACTATGAGATATATGATAAAGAACTGCTTGTTGTGATTGACTGTCTTAAGTAGTGGGAAGTAGAGTTCCTTGCACTTGGCAGCCTCTTTATAGTTATTATGGACTATAAGAATCTTGAATACTTTATAACGATACGCAGGTTGATTGAATGGTAAATGAGGTGGTAGAATGTGCTCTTCTGATTTAATTATAATATTGTCTACTGACCTGGAGTCTAGGCTTAGTGACCTGATGCCCTATTTTGATGACTGTAGGATATGCTGAATAGTTATAATGATGACTGACTAGTCTACTGGGATTGAATTTTATTCCCTTAGGGAATTTGTGCTGCTACTGTCCAGCTGACCTGTGAGGTTATTCCTGAAATTGTTCCTATACCTGAAGCCACTTTGAAAGAACTATAGACTGAAGCAGAGTGATAAGATGAATTATACTAGTGTATTAAGGACGCCGTTACGGCGGGATTGTGGAGGTTCCCCTGAGAATTAGGTTTGAAGGTTACTATAATGGATTGTGAGGTTGATGCTAAGGGATAATTATGCTATAGGGGATGTCTCTGGGTGCTAGAGTATGAGCTGCTTTGAATATATATTATATAAACTAGCTATGACTCTATGCTCTCTGGATATCTTGGCTATAATGGGACTAATGTAATAGTAAGTAGATCTTACTTCTGGCCTTGATTTAGTAATAATATCTAATAGTTTGTATAGAATTGTGATAATTGTGGAGCTAATATAATATGGTGAGACTAGTGGCAAGGACTTCTTAAGCTGCTTCTGATACTAAGCTGTAAGTGGAGAGATATTAGTATGGACTTTATTGATAGTCTTCTCTTAGTGAATGGCTACAAGAATCTTATGGTTATTATTGACTATCTTACTAAAGGTGTGATTCTGATTCTGCTAAAAGACCTGCTTGTAGAAATAGTAGCGAGGAAGTTTATTAAATATTTTGTTTCTTGATATGGGTTTCTATATAGTATAGTATTAGACTATAGCATACAGTTTATTAGTGAGATATAGGGATATATATGCTGAAGTATGAAAATAGAAAGGCGCCTATTAATAGCCTTCTATTCTTAAACTGATAGGCAAACTGAATGGATGAACGTGGTTGTTAAAGACTATCTATACAAGTATTATGATTATTTCTAGACTGATTGGAAGGACCTTCTTTCTACTATGGAGCTAGCTATTAATAACTGAATTACATTAGCTACTAGAATAAGTCCCTTCTTTCTTAATTATGGTTATGATTTAGAAGTCATTAACCTTTAGGACGCTGAGTATGAACCTATAGTATGCTAGAATGAATGATGGATAGCTAAGGAAATTGTTGATAAGCTGGCCAGTGTATTAGACCTTGTGTAAATAGAGTTAGCTGCTATTTAATAGAAGATGGAGAATGTAGTGAACTGGCACTGTGATGTAGTCTATAAGTATTGGGTTGGTGATAAAGTATGGTTAGACCTTTGGAATGTGTGCACTAAGAGGCTATTAAAGAAGCTCGACTATTAGTACACTAAATATATGGTTATAGAGAAGCTAGGATCACATGTCTATTAGCTGGATGTTGAAGGTATTTATGATACCTTCTATACCTTATTGCTATGGCCTGTAGTAGAGAATCCCTTCCTATTGCAGGTGATAATGAATTACTAACTGCTGGGAGTGCTAGTTGATGGAGAAATGGAGTATCTGGTGGAGTGGATTGAAGGAGAGAGGGTATGGAAATGTGGCTGGGGCTAGTTATGTGAATACTTAGTTAAATGGGTTGGCTATAATGACTGTTTATAGGTGTATAAATGCTAGCTAGAGGATGCTAAAGTGTTTGATATTTGGGAAGTCTTAAAAAAGGAGAAGGGGTAATGTTATGAGCTGACCTTATGAAGGGTGTTTAGGTAAAGCCCTTATTATATTACCTCATTGACTGCTTTATTGATTTAGTACCTGTCTGGTGCCTATATCTATGCTCTATGCCTATGGCTATGTGCTAGCTTCTACCCTTGGGGGTTAGAACTATCCCTGTTGCTAGGCAACACTTGTGGAAGCCCCTATTTCCTATTAACTATATAAACCTATATATACCTTGGAACTTGTAACTTCTCTTTCTCTTTCTTTTCTCATATTTAGCTTTCTAATCAAATATGCCCTTATATTGAGCGTAAGGCGGGACTAGCCTATAACACTTATCCTTGATAAAATTTAATAGGATATAATAAAAAATAATAAAAAAAGATAACTTGCTTTATCTTTATATATTGTAATAATAGCCTTAGAGATTTAGGCTTCAGTTAAAAAATAATAAAAAGAAAAGAAAAAGAGATATTTAATATAATATAATAATACTTAATTCCTCTATCTAGGAGTAGCTAATTAATAAAATATTAAATATACAGAAGGAAGGAAAAAAGAAAAAGAAGCTTGTACGCGCTCGCTATAGCTTTTATATGGTGTACTAGCCCCGCGGTGGTGCCTAATTGGGAAGGCATGAGGTTGAAGGGAATCTCCGTCTCTAGGGCTTAGGGCTTCCGTACAAGACACTGAGTAGCGAGCGCGTACAACCGTCACACTTCTAGCCCATATATGCATCAGACTCGCTGATTAAATCATAGATCTTCTAGATTTGCCCACGATTTCCATTATTAAATAAATTAAAACAACCCATAGAGACTATATCAGGGACGGGATGATTGTGAAAGTGCTCAGGCCGAAGTACTAATATTGACTAATATTGCACTAAGGGTAGCGGTCAACGAGAAAACTAAGCATGGAGAATAAATACAGGAGTAAGAGGAAGCCAGCGCTGGAGTCGATATTTATATGTGCGCGCTCCAATATCAATTCCCAATACAGTACCGCATAGGGTAGGAAGCCCTATGACCGGAATAATCCGTCAAAAGCCCTAATCTAGATATGACCCGTGTACGGTTGTCACAATGATATCTAAACCGTTATTCCCAGGGTACTGGAACTTGATTGTCAAAACTTTTGGCTCACTTAGTATTGTAGCCCTAAAGTGAAGCTGTTTTCCGAAAACGGAAGTAACCCACTTTCCCATGCCTGAGGCGCCGGGTCGATCCATGGACCATTTGACCCCGTGACACATGTTCGATTGTGGCAACACTGTACATATACACTAGCTCAGAGAAATGTAGATGTATTTTATCATGAGCTGGTGGTCATAAAATTCTTTTTCCTTTACTTATTTACAAAGTCCATATGCGAAAATATGAGTTATTACTCATCAAATTGCTGATCGTTCTCAGGTCGCAGCCTGACTTACAGGGTTGGTGACTGCAGATTCAGTCAGGTTACCATGAATATCGTTGATGATCACTATAATATAAGAACCCAAAATCCTTTACATACATACTCACTTCATAGAGATACAAGAAGGTCTATTGGCGATCGCTCAGATCCATGGCTACAAACGGCCGGTCGAGTTGCGGCTGGAGTCGGTATGGGAATAAGCACAAGCTTGCTGATAATGCGGGTTTATACGAAAGCGAGGATTATGCGGAAGTTTTGGTGGGATGATAGTATGTTTATAGCTCCAAATGTTTGATGTTCTTGACTAACGTCTTACCAGCGCTTATGATTATTGCTTGGGTAAGCGGCATCCAACCATTTCCACTTCGAAGATTACCACACTAACGATTTGGCTCCAGGTTTTCTCGGTGGCTTTTCAGGCTGGGATACTTTGTAGGGCCACCTTCACAAAGGATAAACGCAATTGCTGACGTTCTACAATCGATGATAGATGGGTACTCTTATGCGGGAATTGGAGTGCATTTTGGAAACCTAAATCAAGCCGAGACACGAACATATCCAAAGGTACGTCTATTGCTCTCTTCTAGTAATCCTTCCGGACTCGGTCTAACTGATTATTGTGTTCAACAACAGATTGTCCTAGCTGTCTCAGTAATCTACATACTCTGCCTCGCATGCGCTGAACTCGCCCTCTTAATGTTCTACTATGCATTACTGAATGTGATGAGATTCTGGAAATATGTTATCTACGTCGTCAGTGGGATTATTGCAGCATACACATTTATAATGTTCTTCGCATTCATTTTCGCTTGCCATCCCATCGAGAGAATTTGGGATCCGATACCTCAGTCATTGCATATGGATCATTGTATTCATCGGTTGAGCCTATATCTCGCGACTGCTGTTGCAAACACGACGATTGGTATCATATTGATTCTAATTCCGATACGAATCATTTGGAGATTGCATGCTCCGGTTAGACAGAAGCTGGGCGTAGCGGTCATATTCGGGGTTGGTTGTATGTAAGTTGTTTCAGGTCTCGTTGCATCAGCTCAAGGTTCTGCAATCATGAGCTCACTGTTTTCTAGGACAATCATAACTACCATCGTCCGACTAGTAACTATATACCCCTTGATGACATCGAACGACCAGCCTTATGAGTTGGGACTGGCTAGTGTACTTGCGTAAGTACCGTTGTCCTCGCCATTCTTTGTTTACTAACAAAGATTGCAGATTTATTGAAGGGAATTTCGTGATAATCTGTGGATGTTTGCCCTACTTGCGCCAATTTTTTCGTCGTCATGTGCCGAGACTCATGGGTGATGGAAGTTGTCCGAGTTCTCCCGGAACTCGATATCAGGCAAAAGGTGCGATTCTCAGACGACTAAGAGTGCGTGATATTACACCCGTTAGATTTGAACAAAGTCAAGAAATACACCAAACGAGTCGAGAGGAACCAGAATATAGTGTATGAATCCATATTTCTGGGCATGTCTGATCACTTGACGGGCATATTACAGTTACAGTGATGGTCGACATGTCATTTATCCATTTGGAAAAAGGTGCAGTATTTCCAGGTCAAAGAAAAAGGATCGGACTGTTGAGGATGATGCTGCAGGTTTCCCTTGTGTCTATTCGACTTGTGACACCAACACTGATTGAATGGGAATGATTACTGACACTACCTTTATAGCGACACAACACTGTTACGGTCGGGGTATTCAATCGAGGGCATCTGTAAGTAACGCTGACCTTGGTTATAACAAGGTTTATAAGCACATGTCTGCAGAATGCTGAGCTAACTTGCTCTCTTCAATATAGGTGGGGCTGTGTTAATGAGACAGCCGCTGACATTAGCCATCCCTCCAGTGTTGCCAATGTTACGTGCAGTGTGCCTGCAGTTATTTGTGCGCGTGTGTCGTTTGAAGGGAGATCCTTAATTTTTTTTTTTTTTTTTAACTTTGTACGTGTCAAGGCTGTCAAATTCATATCCAGGTTATTGATCAGCGTACAGGAGATCAAGGTCCATGGTTGAACACAGAATTGATACCACGTTTAAGAGAACGCGTCTGATCAAGGAGGGCAGTTGCAGGAGTGACCTACCCTTGGTTCCCTGTAAGGTTGTGAGGGATGGCTGCCTTCTTAAATGGATGAGGCTGCGACAGCCTTATTCGCACAGCCTCCGCCGTCTTATTTTGAAGGTGGTGTTGTCTAGCACCCAGCTCGTATTTTAACTCTGCATTTTTATTTGTTTTTACGGGCTGAAGTTCCATGACGTATCCGTTTTTGGATTGCGGGATTACGATATCCTGAAGTTAAGGACCTGATTGATTGATTGATTGATTGATTGATTCATACACGCATCTAAGCCTAGTGGCCGGCGGTGCCTTCTAATTGGGCAGCGGGCGTACTACCATATAAGAATTGAAGTGCCAAGGCTCCCGTCTTGGCGCAGGCTTGGCCCGCACCACGCGAAAATCTCGACACGTATCCCCAGCTTCAAAACAACAACACGAACGAATAACAGAACGCCGAAACGCTAGCAAAGGAAATGTGTATACGTACCAAAATGGCTGTAGGGGGATGTGGAACGCTGAGATCAACTAACTGACTAGGAAAATGTACAATAAGAGAGCAAGCTGGGGTGGAAAAAGGGAAGATCAAAAAGCGTGTCCGTGTTCGTCGTTATCTGGATCAGGTGGTCGATTCGAAGGCGAGACGAATCGACAGAGACGTCTTCCTGAGATGATGGTGCACTCACTGAGAGCGCTATACTAGGGGAATTGCTTTACGAAACTGGGTCAAGAGACCAGTCCGAACACGAATTCGATGCTTCGTACCCAATGGTGCTCGCTAACGAGCCTCCGGTCATCCGTTTCGCGTCGTTCTTTAAAGAGCGTCTCCGTACGGAGGTCTGCGTGGAGGGGACAGCGTACAAGAACGTGCGCTGTATCCTGATTCCCGAGTCCACAATGACACAGAGGTGAGTCTTTGATTCTATCCAAAATATGTAATTGTCGGCAACTAGATGATAATTAGAGTTCGGGTTAGGCTACTACAAGGAATCATATAGATTCTAGCAGCTTCACGAATACTACAAATTCTTCCTTTTTTTAAGTCAGAAATAGCTAATTCGATATTTCCCTCATCTTGAGCAGATTTGAGGATGTCTTTTTAGTGAATTAGTGGCATTTTGACGCGTTGTAATATGGTAAATCAATATAGAGCGCCGTTCCGGAAAGAGGTGGCCGGTTCGCTTACCGATTAACTACGTTACAATAGGTTAGTCATTGACATCATCATTGTTCCAGCAGATCACGGGATTAAGAAGAATAGTTTCACTATTTAGAAGTCAAAACTTGTCACACAAGTTGATATTTGGCAATATTAAAAGATATTCATGAATAATTTTATCTATTCTCATCTATTCTATTGATGATCGTAATGCCGCTAATTACAGTGACACGTCGGGCTATAAATCCTTTTTCCATTAATCGACTCGCCTGTGCTTATATTCACCAGAAAACCGCCACACCGAAGGGCGAATGTAAGTCGCCACCCTCTCATCTCCGTTATACAACAGGTTCAACAGGTTTATCCTCTGGTTCTAGTGTTCGTTTCTTCTGCCTTCCCAGACAACTTCGACGATCCGGAGTTCATAGCAGAGACAGGAAAGGAGAATAAAAGCGAGGAGAAGACAAGAAACCCGATGGAGAAAGGTGCTGGTTCTAACGAAGCTGCAGTATGTTATTCAATTCTTACATTGTGTTGTTCTAAACTTTCATGACTAGGCACTTATATCACATAGCCCAAAGCCGACCGTGAGAATATGAAACGCAAACCACAGTCATCCTCGTCAAAGGAAACTTCTGAGGCAGAGCAAGAACCGCGACTGGACGACATGTAGATTGTCGATGTTGGCTCCTTTCAGCAGCGTACATTTCGAATTTCACCGTTACCTTTTATAAGGCTTGCTTTAACAAATTGCTATATGTGTACTAAGATCAGAGCGAAAGAAATAGGACTGTTTGGTCAATTTTCGCGCAGATCAATACATGCAGGAAATTCACAAGCTAAGCGCGTAATCTAAGGCTTATATAGAGAATAATAACTGATAGTTTACTTACAAACTATAGAGGCTGTAAAACATAGGCCCCTATACATTTTCACGATTAATTTTTATACTTTTTAGATTTACTATAGCTTATCTAGTGCTACAACAAGAATTTTATTTATTTCATTATTATAAGATGTTGTAAAGCTTCAAAATATTCTGTATAGCAAGCGGTTGAAATCAGTCCTCAGGTAGGGTTAGTCTTCAGGCAGTGAAGGATGGTAGACTTTTGCACAGTCAACCGTACGCGCCAACAGCTTATGATAGAACTCCCAGTAATGCCATCAAATCAGCTTGCCTCCTAAAATTGTCTCCTGCATTTGTAAATGAAAATGGTTGAGTCTTCCACTGCGAATTGTCTACAGGAGCGTCAACTTTATGTGAGACATGGTTTATCAGTCTTTTATTTCCCAAAATCAAGTTCTAAAACAGCTTCATAAACCAATGAAGGCATGTTGCATTCTTATCTGAAATGCTAGTAGTATCTGCCCTATACGTACAGTGAGAGTGTCTCGTTCCTTTCGTCATCAGATCCTTTTTGGTTCCAAATTTCCCCCCGTCACTTGGCCCAGGCGGATATCCAAAGGTATGTATGCAGTTAGATACAATGTTATCGTCACAGCTCGGGTATCTCCATAGTTTCGTTGTACAGCTTTCCTGTATGTATATCCTTAACGCAAATTCCTACGTGCATCTTGAAATCGCTCTGGTAAAGAGCTGATTTCTCCGCGTATTCAGTGTCCAGAGGCAGGATCAGAAGCACATCACGCCCGTTTTCCCTCTGGTTGATGATGAACCGAATGATCCGCTTCATTATTCCAAATGGTAGTCCACTCTCCAGTGGGACTCCAAAGTCCTCTACCTTGCGTATCCATTCTTCTATCCATGACGCCACATCTGAGCGAGGACATATCACCATACATGATATTAGGGTGGGCAAAATTCCAGTGCTGAAGGTGTTTTTGTAAATACAGTCGGCAATGTTAAGGCCAGCAGTGATCCGCAAGATAAGCTCTGCCCATGGGTAGTCTTTCCTTGTGAAAGGACGCACGACGAATTCTGGTTCTCTTAGTCGATTGATCACGTCCGGCGAACACAGCAACTGAGCTTGAGCGTAATATGTATAATTCATCGCAGCTTCGAATGTATGGAATTTATAAGGAAATATGTCGAGTGCATCAGATTCCGTTGTCGACTGCCCGATCATATCCTGACTTTGGGATACATAGCTCTCAACTGGGAGCTCAGATAGTTCAAGGGTAGAGTGCCACTCGTCCAATCTCGTTTGGTGTTTCACTAAGGACTTCACATATGTGTCATCGACTGCAGCCAGTTGTGATGCTGATTCTTTCCGCGCCTTCGGGAGTGACATTTGTGATAGTATTTTATCGAATGGTGAGTCGTTGCCGGTATCGCGAGACTCGCCACGCGCCACACAGTAGTCGAGAATAATCTTCCGACTCATGAGTTTACAATCGCACATCATGATGATGATGGAATCGTGGTGTGAACATCCATCAGTTATCATGCGATTAAGGGGGAACGTGTCGATGTTTTGAGAAGATGTCGAGGGTATGTAGCTGCTCATGTAACGGTTTACGAACTGGGAACGTAGGCTCATCCACGTAGAGAATAACTTTTGCCCTGTAGTATGAGACTTAATTTCATCGCCATGAGAGGAGAGAAATTTGTCAATGACAGTCATGTGCCCGATACCACCAGTAAAGGACCCCGAGTCCAGTTCGAAATAATAAGACAGTAGAAGTGCCGCCAGAACATGCAGAGAGTTCACTTCAGGAAGCATTCCCAAACACTTTCCAATTCCCTGAATGACTTTATTGTAGTATTGTAAGCTTTTATATTGATGGTCCTTTTGTGGTATGTAGTATGATTTCCTGTTTCGATGGGCCGTACGAACAATCAGAGACCCCAGATGGGCTACATACGCTGCCGAGATGGCCAGCACGGCATTTTGCAAAGGCTGGAAGTCCGGCATTTCAGCGGTTATATCACGAAACACCGGGGGTAGCAAAGTCACTACGCCGTTGTGCCACTGTGAAAAGTAATAATCACTGAGGCTCGAAGGATTGCTCATCCTCGTCAAGGGGGAAGATCGATAGGCGCGATCGTTAAAGTTGGGGAGTATAACGTCTGACATGGTGGGTATTTGCGTGGGCTCCTCATATTCGCCCGGGCTAGTGCTTTCGTCAGAAGAGGACAAGTCACTTGTATGAGGCGATCGAGCCGTCCGTTCCGGCAAAGAGCATACATTGAAGGCTTCTGTGGCAGCCCAGGGCCAGGATGTGGTGGTGTCGAGAAAACTGTCATTGGGGGGAGATGAATGTTCAGCAATATTGGTGTTGGGTCCGTTTTCTGAGATGGAGTTGTAGGAATCAACCGCCGACGACTCGTTTTTCTCCAAAGTGCGGGCATCGGTATGAGAAGCTACCGTCTGATCATCTATATCTGGGGCCGTTCGCGCCCTGGCGGAGTGCGAGAATTGGTTCGAAGGTCCTGATACCGTCGCCGACAGCGACTGCTGGGAATGGGTGTCTCTCTCCGGTTCGAAGGCTGGTGGCCCCTGGGCGGTATTCATGATTTGGGGATCACAGAACTTGTAGCGTAGCGCATAGCCTTCACATTGGAGGCCAAGCTGGCTACAAGCCCGACAGCCCGGCTTTGCTTCATCACACTGCAAGCGAGCCACGGCATGTCAGTGATGTAATGTCATGCGGGGAAGCCATGTAGAAATATATGGCAGGCAGAGGCAATATTCATTCGTGCCTACCTTCACTTTTCGTCGACGACAGGTATAACAGCCGGTGCGAACACGGGTGATGCCCGACTTCATGCGCTTCCGCGGCGGAGGGTGGACGTCCATCGGGACAGGCGCTGCTCAGGCAGGTTGGCGCGGTTGCTGGCGAAGGAGACTCAGCATTGCGGGTTGTCAGGCAGATCAATGATGCTGCTGAAAATAATACAAGCATTGGTTTTTCTGGGGACTGATTGACTAGGTATTTCCTCGTGTTGGTTCTTGGGATAGATCACGGGAAAGAGAGAATAAAGAAACCGCTGCCTTGGAGCCTTGGAGCCGTTATCACCACGAACTCCAGCTTAGCCTATCTGGGCAAGGTTGGAAATTGAATTCACGTGATCTCCGATAAGGAGCTCACCCTTTTCATCTTCTAGCACACCAGAGCAAAGCACTGTGCTCGAGGCCGATGCACTGAGCCTCATCGCGCTGGAACTAATGATATCCCAATTATGCAAGAATATGGTTACTGTGCGCTTCATCTCCCGTACGCTGGATCCTTTCTCATGCCAAGACCGTCATCAGCACAAGACACTTGGAGAAGGGAACGTCGTCCATGCAAAGTTCAACGCTTTTGAATGCGACAAGTGATGCCTTATATATCACTTACATAAACATGGGGCGCTCATAACTAGTTAGTTACGGTGCTTTAGCTGCTTGAAATGCCATCATAGCCTTGCTCCCGGTGGGTCCGGTGGAGGTGGTTAGCTGCTGGACTCTTCGGAATCATCGCAAGCTCCTGCAACTTATGTACAGAGTATTTGAGACGTCCTTTCAACGCGACCCTCTGGTCGGTCCACAATAAATCTCACCAGTGGTCGCATGTGCCTATTATCATGTACTAAACCGGTGCGTTTTGGCATTTGCAAAGTACCTGGGTTGGGCCGCTGGGATCGTTCTAGACCCATGACAACACACTTTGTCATCATACACGTTAAAACTTGCTGTGGGTAATGTATGAGCTACCAAAACACAGTGCCCAGTGTCTACTTGCTGTTTACTCCAACGCGACAGTGACCACTAAACTGGAAGTCAAAGAATAGCGCATACAAGCAGATAGTATTGCTACCGGGAAGAAGATTGCCAGTGGTCGTTTCCAATAAAAGGCGATCTACTACGCATAGTCCAGGCGCAACCCTGAATAGCCCATAGAGTTCCGATCAGATTGATTCATTAGACGAGTTCTAACGCCTCCAGGGGGCTCGGTATCCTCCCGGTTCCACATATTTCTGCTTACTACTTAGTACTTACCACTTGTGTCATCAGCCATTCGGCTCCCGAGTGTCGAGTCCTTTATCACTTTATGAATTCAATTAGTCTGTAGTAAAGCTGAAATACAATCGAGTATTTACTACTGAATCTGGTATCATCTGATCCAGTGTCTGGCCAGTGGCGACCTGAAGCAAGTGTAACTAATTGGTACCTAGGTACTAGCTTACCTAGGAAATCCCCCTTCACCCCGGACGTACGTATTTGATACATGTAACTAAAGTCTGAACCCCATCAAGTTTAATCTACGTAGTATTAATCATTAAAGGCTCCATAAAAAAACCAACAGTTTGGACCCCACCAGCCAATGGCCGTTCGGGTATATCCTGGCTTAGATGGCATCGTCGGATCTGCTGGCCGAATGCGGTATAGAGGAGCGACGGCCATCTCAATAGAGTCAATACATAACTGGTCCCATTTTTCTACCACAAACTAAAACCTTTGGGTTAGAGCTGCAGAAGCCAACCTAAAATCAACCACTGTCCCTAGCGTGGCCGCCTGATAACGCGACACCTCGAGCAATGAATATAGAACGAGCCGTAGGTCCTTGAAACAGAAGGCTTTGTGCTCTCGTTCATTCCTCACAATCTATGTCTTTCCATTGAGAAGAGAATTCACCACAAACCATGGTCTCCTCTGGTGTCTTGGAGGGCCAAAAGACCCTCGATCAGAAGGATCTGCTTGTAGATGTTGCTGATGCTAAAAGCGTTGCTGTAGCTGGTGACAAGAATACGGGTGAAGCCGTGGAGGCAAAGGAACTCGCTGGTCTCGCGGACCTTGATGGCATCAGGAGGAGCTGGAACTTGCAAGGCCTGATTGTCATATGGGTATCGGCACTGCTTATAAGTTTCGCCACCAATTTAAACAATCAAACCGCAAACTCATTTGCATCCTACGCAACAAGCGCATTTGCTTCCGCTCCGCTTTTGGGAACCATCACTGTGGTGCAGGCTGTGGTGTCGTCCGGTTTGTGATTGTCAATATCAACTTAACCACACTCCCATGCTAAGATATTTGCAGTCGCCCTACAACCTCTCGCGAGGCTGGCAGATGTCTACGGGTCAGTATATCCGCTCACGATATCCAATTTTCCTGTTTTGGCTGTCACGCTCTAACGTATATCCAGACGATTTGAGATGTTCTCGCTTTCTGTCTTACTTCTAACCATTGGAGAAATCATGATAGCTTCATCGAGCAATGTGAGCGTCTATGCTGGTGCTCAGGTGTTCTGGGCGTTTGGATACATAGGTACACTGTGTGTTTGCGACTTTAAGAATGCCACTTAACTAACGTCTGTAGGAATCTCCTTGATGCTTCAGATTCTCGCGGGCGGTACGTGACTCAGTTTTCCAAGACTTGCCTCCGGTTAGGACTAACGGCCCTCGTTTTCAGACACCAGTGACCTTTATAACCGTGCTCTGCTCAGTGCGATACCTCTCACCCCTTCACTAATAACATGCTGGGTAAGCTTCAAGCTTAAACTCCAACTTTACCCTAGGCATTGTCATTAATGCAATATCCGACTAGATCGCCGGACCAGTCGCGTCCGGAATCATCAACATTTCTTGGAGATGGGGTTTCGGAATCTTTGCAATCATTGTTCGTTATACAGCCATTCATCTCACCTCAAATACACGTTAACATGAACCATCCAGATTCCCACAATCGCAATGCCTCTCTTGGTGTCTCTTTACATCAACAAGAGAAAAGGCGCCAAGCTGAGAAAGGCAGACGGCAGTTACCAGCTTCCCAATCACTTCCAAAATTTTCTTCAACTTGATCCGGTCGGCCTCGTTCTCTTGGCTGCAGGCCTCTCCCTTATACTGATACCGATATCGCTAGCGTCCTCGAATACTAGGACCTGGAAGAGCTCACACACAATCGCAGAACTCGTAGTTGGTGGCGTCTGTTTAATTGCACTCGCCGTTTGGGAGACTAAATGGGCTCGCTGGCCGATCTTGCCTATGGCCCTCTTGAGCAATCGTACAGTCATCTTCGGTTTAGCAGGTAGGTTCATCGTCTCAATTGCTAAAGTTGGCCGACGTTAACGAAAGACCACAGCCATGCTAATCAATTATGCCGGTCTTTACCTACTGCAAAGCTACCTCATCTATTACGAGATGGTGGCGGGCGATCTTTCAGTGAAGGCAGCTACAAATGTTTACATCCTTATACCATTTGCAGGATCGCTAGGTCAACTCGGGGCGGGTATTTTGGTAAAATATATCAAAAGATACAAGTGGATTGTGGTGTCCGGATACGGAGTCATACTTCTCGGAATGGGCTTAAGTTATAAATATATTAATGGCCATGGCCAAATGCCTCAACTTGTTGTTTCCCAGTTGATCCTGGGAATCGGAGAAGGCATCGTTATGACGACTCAATTCGGAGTGCAGGCGTCCGTCAGTCAAGCTGGTAGGGTTGAATCAATCCGCAAGCCATCGCCCTTTTATTAACTACCGATTCTTTATAGATATGGCAGCAGGCACGGCTATGTACACCACAGCCGTCGGAGTTGGAAATGCTATCGGTTCGGCGGCCGCCGGAGGAATCTGGTCAAGTAAACAACCCCAGTTGTTCCTAGAAATTGATCGTGCATTACTGACACTGTTGTCTTCTCAGGCCTACTTCCTCGCAAGCTTCAAGCTAATTTACCTTCGGATGCAATAAGCGCCTTGGAGGAGATTGAAGGCTCTGTTGTCGCTGCAATGTCATATGAGTGGGGAACGCCGATTCGTGACGCTATCAATAAATCCTATACCAGTGTGTTTCGCACTATGATACTAGCAGGCTTGGTTCTAGTTGCCGTTTCGCTCCTGTGTTCCCTCCTGCTGAAAGATCTCAATATTAGTGAGGTGGACAAAAGCAGAGATTATAAGGGAGTTGTTATTGGAAAGACCGGCGCAGTGGATACGTTGAAGGAGAAGGTTCATATAGGTGAAGATGGACACTCTGCTCCATCGACGGAGGATCCTTGATTTTGGAGATTTCCATATCCGTCTAGTTACGCATGTATTGCTATTCATCTGATTCTGGGACCTCATAAAATGTGTGAATCCAATTTGATACTCTATCCATATCACATATTATCAGATACTAATGCCTGCCTGACTGAATCGACTTAAAAATCGGATATAGGTCATAAGATACCGTTTTTAGATTAAGAACCGCGAATCTATTCAATTGTGTGAAATCCTTGATTGCAAGTAAGGCCGCCTTGTTCCTGTTACAGCTCCTAGACAAATGTCTTAGCGCCATTGCAGAGTTCGCCCGCGCAGTAACATAGCGAACATATTTTGGAAATCTAGAATGGGATAAATATATATGCTGAGATCCCTTGAGATACCTAGGCAGATAGGTACCTAGCTACTTTTTATAGTTGAGGTCAAGTTGTAGGCACAGGGTATCACCTAGGCATTGAACTCGCCATGCTAATCCATTCAACCATTGAATCATTGATGGACCTCTACCCACCTACAAAGGCCAAGTACATTCCTTTTGGAGTGTCAAACTTTACTTTTTTTCTCTGATTCTATTTTAAGAAACTACAAGTGTTGTCCACATCTAAAGCTTAGCTCCAATCTTGGCTTCTCGTTCGACAAGCGAAGCCACAGCAGAGGCACAGCCGTACGATGATTGATACCCCCAGCCTCCTGGCCGTAGTTATGAACAACTGGTATCCCTTTGATGTACTCAGTTGCGACTCGAACACCTTGAGGGCGCAGGGGACGGAAACCCACACCGTGGCAAATAACGCTCAGTTCATCAAAACCCTTCCCCCCCGTCAAGGTTGGATATAAAGCCACGCAACCTTTCTTGATGATTTCAGCAACATCAGGATCTGGGAACTCATTCCAATTATCGACCTGGTAACAGCCTCCAAGGACTGTTCCACCTCCTACATATCATATGTCAGTTAGATAAGAAGAAGAAAAAAGAAAAGAAAAGAAAATCAATAGAAGTTTTGCCTCCTCTGTGCCAGGGT
Organism: Talaromyces liani; assembly: GCA_022814505.1. Taxonomy (NCBI): domain Eukaryota; kingdom Fungi; phylum Ascomycota; class Eurotiomycetes; order Eurotiales; family Trichocomaceae; genus Talaromyces; species Talaromyces liani. Next base: position 40,205 of record JAKLNL010000051.1, read on the forward strand.
ATAATGAAGAAGCTTACCACCTGGACGACACATCATGTAAGCCATCGTGTTACGTTCAGAAGTTGCGTTTGATGCGGTTGTCATGATTTCGGGGTCGTTACGAACAATCACCACCTGTCCTCTGGCAGGAACGACGCTTGTATCCTCAACGCCTCCGAGTTTTCGCGCCATGAGTCCAGTGCAATTTACAATCACGTGTGCCTGTTCTGGGCTCGCATGGAGGGATGCAGCATCGGCAACGTGCTCAACTACTGCTCTCTTGAAGACAACACCATTTCCTAGACATTGGACAGGAGCCATGCGAGGTAATGGCCGTGTTTATGCATACCGTTGTAAATTCGAAGGTCGAGTGTATGCCAGTGGCAAGTTCGGAAGTATCTAAACTTGTAAACTGCGTTCACATTAGTGGAAAACCCATAGCATGATACGGTATTAGTTGATGAATATTAACAGATACGCCAGGGAAAAGACTTGACCACCACGGCAGGCTGCCATCATTTGAGGCAAATAATGAGCCTGCCTTTCCCAGGTCTATCGGTACGAGTGTGTTATAGGACTCTGGGTATGTCCGAGTCAGTGATAGCACGGTCTTTTCTAGACACAAAACGGAATTGCCGGCGTACTTTGAAATGCGATCCCTGATTCGGGGCGCTCATTGGCTAGCTTGAATAATTGAGGCCATGTAGCCTTCTCGAATGCAGCTTGCTCGCTTCCAGCTGCTCCCATACTGTTCATTATATATTAGAAATAATATTGAAACGTCCATCGGGAGGTTCAACACACGGCCAAAGGTTGGCTCCAGCCCATGGTGATGCATATTCAGCATGATAGTCCCCTGGCATATATTTTGCGACCACGGTAATCTTAAAATTAGGGTTTTGAGAGAGTACGTAGGCAGTTGTGAGGCCGGCCACCCCAGCACTAGATACTTAGGTCAGAGAGATGAAAAGAGAAAACGTCTACCTATGTGAATCAGATGGCCTACCCAATGACGGTGATGTTGAAGGTTGGGCAGCCCATTTTGCCCTTCTCCTTTCCTTTCTTTTCCATGAACCAACCCCGTAGGTTACTAGAACGTTTATGTCTCGGTCCTCTATAGGACTAGGCAATTCGGGATTTCTGGGAGATGTTATCAAGGTCGACATCAGTTGCACAGAGTGTGCTTATCTGAACCTGGCAAGTGTCAGCTAATATATTCTATACTAGTTAACTAGTTAGACGCGGGTTCAGGTCTATTATGTAACTCAAAAGATATCACCATTGACTAGTTAACTAGTTAACTGGTTATCTTGGACAGAAAAGCCACGGCAGTCAGGCCTATTTCCATCGCTTCTCTTAGCCTTGTACGGAGTCGAGAGCAAAATTTTGGGGCCCTGGCTGGACTACTTAGTTTGGATCCAGCGCTGACGGCTGACCAGGTAGTCTGAGAGAGCAGCTTACCGCATTGGGTGTCCGAGAGCGAGCGTCGGAGATAGATTCACCATACAATTCGCTGGCATATGAGGAGAGAAAAGTACCATTGGACATCGAGATCGTACGTCCTTCAATGTTAATATAGTCGAATTTTGTCGTGTGAAGGATACATTCATCTCAATTAAGCAGAACAATGGCAAACGCGGTGACAGTCGCGCCCTACGGAAAATGGGACAGTCCCATCACTGCCGAATACCTTTCTGGCGACAGCATCCATTTCGAAGGCATACAGGCCAATGTAAGTCATATAACCCCAGAACTGCGACTTTTATTTGCAATAATGTCTGATCCAAAAAAAAGCCATCAACCGGACAACTCTTTGTTCTTGAGTCACGTCCTACAGAAGGCGGAAGGTTTGCCATTGTCGAGTTGACCGATGAATTTGCAAATGATGTCTTGCCGGCGGAATATAGTGCCATGGGTTCAATTCACGAGTATGGTGGTGGCTCTATTGCCATGCATCCTGATGGCCGCATTCTATTTACCAATCATCCAAACAATGGCGTTTTCTTGTTAGACCCTGCATCTGGAGAGGTAGAGATAGTAGTTGCGCCTGATGCCACTGTGCGCTTTGGAAATTTTAGTGTTCATCCTAAAACTCAGGAATGGATCCTCGCCGTTCAGGAGGCTCACACTAAAGATTCTCAGGGCAGCACGACTGTAAAAAATTCGATTGTCGCTATTCACATTCCCACGGCAAAAGTGACCACTATCGAAGAAGGAGCCGACTTTTATCAACACCCCCAATTCAACCAAGATGGCAGTCAAGTGTGTTGGACACAATGGGATCATCCAGACATGCCTTGGTCCGGCACGTTACTATACGTAGCTCCTTGGAATATCGACAAACTATTGGAGCGGACTCTAGTTTCAGGCCAAGCTGGCGTCGAGAGCATTTGTCAACCAAGATGGAGTATAGATGGTACTTTATTTTATGTTAGCGATAAGTCCGGTTACTGGCAGTTGTATCGGTTTGACGGGCTTGTGTCGAAACACATCCGTCTTATTGGGCTGGAAACTGCTGAGTTTGGAAGCAGAGAACCTTGTCTGGGAAAGTAAGCTTCTATTTTTTTATTTTGGTTGGTGCTGGCCATAGAAGTGCTCTGGCTAATGTTGTCTCTTAGTTGCACTTATATCCAGCTAGATGAGAAGACTCTTGTCGCATCTGCCAATAAAAGCGCAACATCCAATCTGATATTGATCGACACAAGCACTCACTCATGGAAAGACCTATCTTTGCCCGTCGTCGATATTCAAAAGAATGCGATTGCGCGCATCACGTCTTCATCCTTTGCAGTCATAGGAAGTACAAGGACCAGCCCGCAGGCGCTATACCGAGTCGACTTGGGTGACAGTGCATCTATAAAGCTACTCAAATCGACTATTCAGCTAGATATACCGGAATCAGTCATCTCGGAGGCGCAACACATCACGTTTCCACGAATTTATAGTAAGGGAACCACTGGATTCGCAAATGCTTGGCTTGTTGAACCGAAGAACAACGCATTCAAAGGGATAGAAGGAACAAAGCCTCCTTTGCTAGTGTGGATGCATGGTGGCCCAACATATCATGTTCCACCGGGACTTTCTCTGACAACACAATACTGGACATCACGCGGCTATGCCTATGTACTCGTGAATCATGTCGGGTCCACTGGGTATGGACGGGCTTATCGAGAGATGCTGGATGGTCAATGGGGCGTTGCCGACATTGAAGACGCAGCTAGCTGCGTCGCATTTCTTAGTTCTGAAAGAATAATCGATCCTGCAAAGGTCGGTATTGTCGGCGAGAGTGCCGGTGGCTACGCAGTTATGCAAGCTCTTTACATATATCCCGAAATCTGGGCTGCTGGAATAAGTATCTATGGAATCAGCAGTTTGTCGGGGTTTGCAGAGACAACCCACAAATTTGAAAGTCATTATATTGACTCACTTATCCTGGGCAAAGGAGAGAAGAGTGAGGAAGAAATAGAGGCCATTTACAAAGGCCGTAGTGCCCTATATCATGCAGAGAACATCAGAGCGCCACTGTTACTCTTACAGGGGGATGTTGATACGATTGTACCGGCGTCACAGGCTACGCAAATGGAGGGCAAAATGCACGAACTGGGGAAGGAAATTCAAGTTGTGATGTTCGAAGGAGAAGGGCATGGATTCCATATGGCAAAGACGATTAGGGCCTCAACCGAGATACAGGCTAGATTTTGGTTGAACAAGCTTCTTTAGAGATTTGCATAGCTTTCATTCAATTGTATCCTCGAGAAGTACTAGTATTTGGTATATAGCCTAACTATTGGCCTAGAATTTACGAAACTTTTACGGTGGTCCCTACGCATGTGCTTTATATGAATCAGTATCTCTATTCATGTCAGCCTAGGTGAGAGTAATCCGTGAACATATAGATCTAGGTAGAATGTTCAAACCAAATAAATGTGTCCGGCATGTCTGCAAAATCAACAGCAGCACCAAATCTAGCCACTTTTCCTTCAGCGTTGATCTGAAATTCAGCCTTGATAACGGCATCAGACTCTTTCCCAAACCTAAAGCAAAATAGCTCTGCTAGAAAAAATTCAGCAGAGACATGTTTTAGTTTCATTCGAACAGGAAATGACCCTGTGACCAGTACGTTCAGTTGGGGTTGGTCGTCAGATGTTACACTAATGATCAAATCTGGATGAGCTGGATGTGTATATGTTCCCGTGTAGTCCACCAAAGGGAGAGATAAGGAACGAGCGGGAGAAGGTATAGAGGGATATAGGCGTTGCAGAGCTGTCGCATTGTATTCTCTTCTTTGGGCAAGCCTCTTTTGGGTGCTAAGGAAATGCGTTAGCTTATAGGCATGTACGAAAAATGACTATCTGAGAAGTCTGTTATAAAAGCTAGAGCTTACACATCATATAGATCCATACGTTCGCTTTGTGGAACATTGAGCATTTCGTCTATCAGATGCCATGCCAGCGTTTCGCGTCCTGGACCGTCGGCGTTGCAAAAAACGAGAACACCCCAGTCGCGGTCTGGGAAATAGATCATTGTTGCAGTCATGCCCTCTAGGCCTCCAGGATGTAGCATGACAAATTCGCCATGGTACGTCGACGACATCCAACCCAAGGTGTACGACATCTGCTTGTTGAGTTGTGGTAGCATTTGCGGACAGAATGAACGAGGAGTCAGCATCGCAGCATATCCTGCCTTGGACAACGGGCCAGACTGTCGCATCATTGATCGGATATATTTGGCGTAATCAAGGACAGTTGAAATGACAGCGCCTGCGCCACTCAACACAGCGTCACAATAGGGAATTTCCTTCGGTTGAGAGGTCTTTTCGTCCCAGGCGTAGGGTACTGCAAGATTTGCGTCATTCTCAATGGAATCAGCGTACTTCTGTGCGTCTTCGAGTGAAAAGAAAGTTGACTTCATATCCAAAGGATCCCAGATGCGCTTTCGCAGAACGTCTCCCAGCCACTCCCCAGTTGTAACTTCGATCATGTGTGCCACTGCAATAAATAATGCGTTGCAGTATTGCCAGGTGGTTCTGATCTCCTTGCTCATTTTAAAATGGCGGAGACTTCGAACGACATCTCGTACGGTGCCGGGGCGACCCAAGGTCAGCTCATGCCCCGCCATGCCAGATCTATTGGAGAGAGCGTCTTCCAACGTGACATGTGAGGTTGCATACTCATCTGGGAGCACAAAGTCTTCTCGAATTATTTGGTTGAGAGGAGTCGTCCATTTGATGTTGGGATATTTCTCGTCATCGTCTACCAACAAAGAAGCCGCCGCCGCAGTGAAGGATTTGGTCGTGCTACCAGTATAAAACAAGGTCGAAGGACGAACAGGGACATCTGGTAATGCGGCGATTCCGTATCCCTGTCAATTAGGTTTAGCAATCCACTGGTTACCACTGTAATCGCTGAATTACCTCGGCCCAGGTTTCGTCTCCATCGACAACGGCAACAGAGACACCTTGTATGTGCCATTTGCTCAATGTTTCGTGAACAAGTTTCTCAAAGTCCTCATTCAGAGGAGAAGACTTTCTTGATTGCAATTTGTCATTGTCGACGGATACGACGACTGAGCTCCCATCTGACGCCGCGATTGCTGCGGTAGCATTACCTGTAGGTGGCATCGTGGGTATCAAAGTTGAACGTCGAAAATTTGGTCGAGAATTGTGCTCGGCTATGCCCTACTGGAAAAAGAGAAGATATCAGAGACGGTGCTTGCATCAGTTGATTCATAAAGCAAAAGGAACCACAGCTACGAGGGGTGTGGTGTCTCACTCCTCGATCAAACGGTGACATTTGGTCGCCGTCCCGCCCAAAGCATTGAAGTTTAACAAACATTGCATCTTATCTAGCGGCCTGGCGAGCAAAGGAAGCCAGAGGTCAACTTGACTAGTTCCCAGTCAGCTGTCTGGACGAGCAGTTCGTCTACCCATCGGGACAATCTTACCGAGACGGAGAGCCAACCCGATATGGTATGGGAGAGCGACCACGGTTTTTTATTGGATGACAACACCCCCTACAAATGCTAAATTAGACTAGCCCTATCAAGAGTATTTAGCCCTAAATAGCTACATGTTACTGCTGAAGGAATGGCTAGATACTTCCTATGTGGTGATTTCCTGAACTACTAGACTTCATAATTTACCGGTAAATTATTACTAGTTACTCCAGTATTAGTTCGATGCAGGAGCTCGTGTGGAGAGTAAATATCTCGTGGTGTCTGTGGAGAGGCTGTGGAGTAGATCGATAACTAGCGACACAGCTAGTACCAGTAGGTAGATATCAAATTCTTAGGTATCGTACGCTAGGTACTGACTGCCGGCTGGTTGGGAACTCTACTCACCCTCCAAGCATAAAAGGCCTGCGAACCCATTGCATTTGGGTCTCACATAAGGATTTGATTCAAGTATCCATTGCCTGAAGAGCTGCTTCTGATTATACAATGGAGTTTCGTCGTGTCTTCGTCTGGGCGAGCGCTTCGCTGTCAGTGCTCGCGAGCACACAACTGCCAAAAGTAGATCTTGCTGCCCTAGGCCCCATCTACCAACCTGCATCAAATGCATCGTACAAAGCGTTCGCCGATGCCAAAAGTCAAGCTGTTGCGGCCCTGAATGAGGCATTGGCAAATGGCGCCAACACTTACGGCTCGTTGGACAATCAGACGACATCCTTCTCGGTATCCGTGTTCGATTTAACTAGTGACGAGCCTTTATTCGACTTCCATTTCGAGGCACCCGGGCTGAATGGCTCGCTTACCAAAGGCAGCTTAAGTGATGAGACCATTTATCGTACTGGCAGTCTCGGAAAGCTCCTCACCATGTACACATGGGTGGTCCATATCGGAGACTCCATTTTCACAGACCCTATAACCAAATACATCGTAAGTCACTCTCCTTCCGGTGGAAGCTGTCGCGTTCGCATTCCTGACTATCTCAGCCCGGACTCGCTCAGGCAATATCCGAATCTAGCAATCCGATCTTATATACTAATTGGAGTGAGGTTACCATCGGCAGTCTTGCTTCTCAAATTTCCGGAATTGGCGCCAATTGTAAGCGTCCTTCCTGAGTCCTACCTTTGATATTGTTAATAAAATTCTTACAGTCCACGTTGGCGATCTCGCCACTCCATATATCAGTCGGGCGTCCGCGTCGGAGGTGATTCCTGAAGCTGTCAATCTTGGTTTTCCTCCTGTCAATAACGACTCCATCATCCAATGCAGCTTCTACAGCTACGATCTTCCCTCTTGTACACGAGAGCGTAGGTGTTTTTTGCTTTCAAATCCCAATCCCAGTATTGCTTTGTACTAACGTATTATCTTTCCTAGAACTTCTGAATGGGATCATTCATCATCCGCCAGTGTATCCATCCTACACCAGTCCCGTATATTCCAATATTGCGTACCAGATCTTGGCCCTTGCGTATGAAGAAGTCACAGGACGCTCCATCGACGAAGGACAGCTCGAAATCTATAGCGAACTAGGCATGACATCAACTACTCCAACAGCCCCTGGGAGTGATGCAAATGCTATAATCCCCTACAACACTACTCTCTCGGTATTTGACTATAACCTTGGTCTTGCAACACCGTGAGTACACCAAACTTCAAGGTTACAGTGCCTAGACTAACTCTTTTTGCTCCCTGTTTATTAGCTCCGGGGGTCAGTACACCTCAACGAAGGATCTGGCAACTTTTGCAGGGCAATCCTCAAAAATACTTTGATGCCATCTTATGTTACCCGTCGATGGTTGAAACCAGTGACGTTCACCTCACAGTTGCTAAATTATGTCGGTGTAAGTTGACATGCCTTCAGTTGCTTCTATCTCAAACCATTTGTTGACTTTTTGTTCAGGCGCCGTGGGAAATTCAAAGACTCTTTGTCCCTGCAAACTCCATCATCAATGCTAGCCATATTGTTGACACATACTCCAAAACTGGAGATGTTGGTGCCTGCTCAACCTTTTTTGGGGTAGTCCCGGATTATGGCATTGGTCTTAGCGTTCTCGCAGCCGGTGATAGCCCTCATACTCAAATTTCTCCGGTGAGAGACACAGTTGTTGAAATTTTCGTAAGTCAAATCAATTTAACCCTGGGCACATTTGCGCCAGAGCCAGAGTCTAACGACAACGGTAAACAGTATCAAGCAGAAGAAGCTGCTGCTAAGGAACAAGCCAGCAATGCGTTCACTGGAACTTTCAAAGCCAGTAACATCAACTCTTCCATTACGCTCGGCACTGACGGTGGGCCTGGTGTTGTAGTCTAGGCGTGGATTAGCAACGGTACGAATTTTTTACAAAATGCGTACCTAGCTAGTTACGATGACTTCCGCCTCTACTCAACGGAACTGAGTATGGAGGCGGATGGTTTGACGTACTATAGTTAGCTACCGCTGAACTTTCTAGCCTCAAATGGCGAGCCCACAGAAGGTGACTTCTGGTCATACAACAACGACTACTGGATGTTCCTTGACGCTCTCATTACAAAAACCTGGCGACAGATAATTTCATTATCGGCTTCGATGAAGATGGCGTTGTCCAGAGTGTTCACTCAGCGGGGCTTCGAGTAACAATGTCTAGATCCTAGTCGGAGTGACTAAATTCCACTGCAGGAAGCAGGTTTCAATGATAGAGCTTGCAACAGAAACCAACACTACTATACATCAATCAAGGTAACTTAGTGGACTCCGGTCAACAGAATATTTTGGCCGTACTCTTCTGTTCACTACACCTAAGCTACTCACTTCATAACACCCCATTATTTACTTCACTGGACAGTCGAATTTGCAATCCATCTGGCGGTTCCGGTCGTTCAGGTTGCTATTATCCCAGCCTCCCGAGGGAGCAAGGGTGCATTGCGAATCACCGCTAGTCCATTTCTGCGAACCATACGCATAATCAACGAGGCTTGCTTCGAGATCGAGAATAGAAAAAATATCTGTCGTAGGTTCCGTCTTCTATTTCCATAACCCATGGTAGCTCGCTATCTATGAAGAATGTTTCGTGATATTGCATGGAGCTCTCATTATAACCAATAGTTTTGCCATTAGCATCAGTGAGAGTGGCAGTCATGTTTGACCATACCATATACCATGTTCTTGAAATCATAATCCGCGACGCCAATCTGTGAACCATCATTATCTGCGTCATTCAGATTAACCCCTAAGTTTTCATAGAAGTGCATATTGCATCGTCCGGTTGTATATGAAGACGCTGAACTGGTTGTTATAGTGGAAGAGGTATAGGTGGCGCTGATGTCGTCGTTGTGGTCGTTAAAGTAGTGCTCTGGATTTCCGAGCTGGAGCTGGCAGAAGTTGATATCGGGGTTGGAGTTGCTGAAGGTATGCTACTAGAGTTACTTCTTGAAATGCTAGTGAGGCTAGTAACGACGCTTGATGGGCTTGTCGACGCTGTTGTGGACACTCTACGCGAGGCAGAGCTCTGAGCGGTCGAGCGTTGTGAACTGGTAATAGAAGTAGGAGCCAATGCAATTGATGTGACCTAGAGCTAGAAGTAGTAGCTGATGCGGTTGAAAATGCTGGAGAGGGTTGTCTGCTGGGCTTGTAGAAGGCGATGAGGAGTTGCACGGGTTTGGATACCCAAAGGCGCCTCCTCCCCGCTTAGAATGTGTGGTGGTGCTGTATTCGTCTGGGAATAAGAATGATTGTTGACTAATCAACTGGTATTGTGCCCATAATCGCCATGGCAACTCGGCGGCCTAAGTATCTATCCTCAGGCGTAGTGAGCCAACCCTGAAAGGGGTCGAATTCAACGATTATTTTGCCGTAAGAAACGCACTGTCGCACAGAATCTTCCGAGTTGGTACGTCTGTATCCGAAGGCAAATCCGGTATTCCCAGCTCCAGGAATGGCCTGGCGAAGTTGGTCTCCAAGCCATATCGGCAGGTCTTGATATTTTAGCCACCTGGGCGTGGTCACGCTATTGTCATCTATGAATGGACTGAAGACATAGACTTGAGGATTGTAGGCAGCATGCAATGGCCCCGGGTTGTCATCCGTTCCAGTAAGATTTTGAATGCTCTCTGAAGTTGCAGATCCGTCATACAATGCAGTAAATGTATTTTGCTTGAAAAAATCGTCGCTAGTTGGGTTCTCGTTCGGATCGATAAAGACGGGCACTTCCCAAATATGGGAAATATAGACCCCCCTCTCAGAGATAATGACCACCGACGTACATCCATAGAGGCCGTTTACACCTTTGGGGACAAAGAATCCAATAATATTGAGAGGGAAGTCATACCATGTTGCAGCTGCGTTTCCTGCTTGACTGATCCAACGTGGGTTTAACGAAGTAACGTTAAGTCTCGTCCAAGGGAGTGGTAACGGGTGGAAGGGCACGTTTATCTAATGAGACATGATCTAGTGTTGTATTATCAAAAGTCTCTGGATAATTGGAAAAACTCCTCTTGGTCGGGTTAGCAGCAGTCGGCTCGGCTATCGGAGTAGTGTCATCAGAACTCGAAAGGGCAAAGTTACTAGCGGTTGGCATAACAGATGTTGTAATCGTTACAACAGACGCGCAATATTGGGCGAGAGCTATCGTGCTAGTCGCAGACACACTGAGAGGGCCTGAGTTCATGGGACATAATGTACCACAACTATCAGAGGCTCACACTGTGTGGCTAGTCGTTGACGCGTAACTAGAGATAGTAGTTGCCCATCCGGTGACAGAGCATCCAGTGGTCGTAATTGTAGTTAAGGGCGAGCACGTTGTTGTTGAGACTACAGCGCTACCTGTGGTTATGGTGCTCGGCACACATAGGATACTGGTGTGCAATGCAGTCTCCAAGCTACACGAGGACGACGACGAGGAAGTTGAAGACTTTGACGTGGTTGACGATGATCCTGAACGAGAACTTGAGTGACTGGCAGACGTCTGGGATGGAGTCGCAGTTTCGTTGTCATTTGCATACTGCAATTCATCGCCAATCTTGTTTATTGCATCTGTTAAGCTCTCAAACTCAGGTATTGACGGGTCATTTTCCCCCACAACAGATTCCATATTGCCCAGCACCTGATCGGCGCACGAAAGAAGGGCTTCCAATATTACTAGCAAGATCCGAGATGATAGAGGTCAAGTCCCTTTCTGGTATTTTGCTTCTTTTTTTAGCAGCAGTACTCGAACATCCAACATCTGAGGGCTTGTTGACGGATTGCCCGTCAACAAAACCCTCAACCTCAGACTAGATGTTCTTGACATTATTGATATAATCATCCTTCTGTTCAGGATCGGAAATCACCTAACGGTTGTCGTACAACGAATGGAAAAGGTCGATAAACTGGACTGCTTGTGATGTTTCCACTGCTCCACCAGTAGCTGTTACAGTAGGAGTATGATATTCCGGAAAAGGTGTTTCGATTGTGTCGTTGTAAAGCTCCAGGTATTGCCGCCAGAGGAAGAGAGGGGGGAAGAAGAAGAGGGGGACGATCTAGATTGTTTTGAAGCAGACGACGATTGTGGCAAAATGGTGGCCCGTCCAGTGGAAGTCCTTGGGCTAACAAATGTCGATTCTGAGGCCGAGCTTGATTTTGAACTGGATGAAAGGTAGATCACTCCAGAGGAAGAACTGCGAACTGTCCAAGTATCTTTACGGGAAGACAGTGTTTTGAGTACTTGAGTAGAAGAATAAGACGATGGTTCTGACTGCGTGAACGAATGAATTGCTACTGGCGACCAGCTGCGTGATGCAGAAGTTCGTGGCGTGGAGAGTGACACGCCTGGCAATGTGGTGGTCGGTCCAGTAGACTTCGCAGTAGAGATATAGCCCGAGGATGGAGTGAGCGAAGGGGCCGCAGCTGAAGCAGAATTGGTCATTGAGTGGAAGCTACTAGACTTGATAGAAATTATCGAAGGGAGTGAAAATGCAGTACTGGCTAGCAGCAGGAAAAGCAGTGCGAAATCCATGGTTAACGAAAGTGTATTGGCGTGAAGACCTCTCACGGACTTTGAGGATTATCCTATTTTTTGAATAAAAAGAAGAAGAAGAACTAACACCGACATCTAGACCCCGTCGGAAATCCAACAGTTATCCTCAGCCCGTGCACATCTGCTACTCACTAGATATGGCTTTTGGTCAGCATCGACAAGGCTTTGAGTCGCGATCCCTGAACTACAATCCTCCTGCAGCTGCTAATATCTAGAACTCGCCTCTGTTTCAGCTGTATCTGTGGGTCCTATTTTGGGTCCCTTGACTGTTGCACCGTGAGCCCTATACAGTACTATTGGTGGTTGAGCGTCTTGGATTCGCGCTGTGTTGATACTTCGCTAGCACCAATACTCGATTGAGGGGATATAGTGTTACGAGTAGGAAAAGTCACCAACAGCATGGACAAGTCCGCCTTGGATCAAAAAGCAATGGTCATTGATCATGAGATGCTGAGATCCGTTTGATTGCTTCGGTATCAGCCCTGCTTTATGTCCACATACTATACTCTGTAGCAAGACAAGCAGCGAGCCATGACAATAATAATGTGGTACGTACTGTCTGAAACTTCGCTGACTCGGTAAGGTGGAGGGTAACCCTGTGAGTCTTACTATATGCCACGTGGAGTATAGTGATCTGTTTAGGATTAGCGAGCGCTTACCAGGTCACCCGTTGGTGGAGCAGTCGCTGCCTACGTTAGAGCTTCTTACGAACCAATGATATGCCTTTCTATTGTCAAGGGCGATTGGTCATCAGTTGTCACATCATGTTTAATCGGCGCAATGATCAAAGTCCATCCAGATAACTAGGGTATGCCCGTTAAGCTAAGACGTGACTCCATCCGTATTTCAAATAGACCTAGCTGTTGATGGCGTGCTCATTACGTGGATCTTTTGCAGCCGACCACCTTATAACATCTTCCCTACTGCCCCGATTCGTTTCATGAGCATAACATTCCGGACTTTCGAACTCTGTTATTTGAAAAGGAGTTCAGAGACATTCGCTGCCTTTCCTCGTGGGCAGACACATACGACGCCGACTTCGGTCGATTCCAGTCACACGGAAACAATATGGCTGACAGGCAACAGCCACAGTTGCAGCCATTTCCGGAGCACATCCTGGAGAAAATCCGCCAACAGCGATGGGAGACGATAAGGTCCGGAATGGGACCTCAGGGGTTCTACATGCAACCTCAGACCGGAAGGGGACCTCAGGGGCCCCTGCCCCAGCCTCGCGCAACCACAACCGGCGGACTGTATGATGAACTTCCGATCGTAGAGCCCGACGACTTCGGCTATATCGGGCCAAAGCCTGGCTACGTTCTGGATTTTGAATCCGCCTGCAAGAATGGACAGTTTTCCACTGTTCAGGCCGTCGTCTCTACGCAAACTCGCACACCAGCGTTCCTACATGCTGGCCTCGTGCTTGCGCTGAGAGCGGGGAATGTCGAGATCGCAAACTACCTCCTTGCCGCTGGCGCGACTCTTATCCGCAACACACCTGAAAGTATTCTATCAGCACCCGCTGATCTACAGATCTCCCTCTTCGAACTCCTCACCAAGAAAGGCTGGACCCCCAACACTCCTGGCTACTATGGCGAAGTCTTGCTTCCGCGCGTAGTTACTAATATTCCCCTTCTCCGTTGGTTTCTCGACCGCGGTGCCAACCCTAACCTCGGCCGGCAGCGCTACTATCAGGAGCGTTATGGTGAGTCAGAGACCGACTCAGGCAGTGCCCTTACGGCAGCCGCAGCACGGGCAGACACCAAGGCTGTACGCATGCTTTTAGATGCTGGTGCGAAAATTGGCAATGGTGCACCGCTGCATTATGCGGCAGGCGCGTGTCCTAACGGCGAAAATCCTTATTATGAACGGGTGACACCAAGTAAGGAGTTTGATACAAGCAAAATTCCAGTCATGGAACTATTAGTGGAGCGTGGGGCAGATGTGAATCAGGCAGAGGTAACGCGGCATCTCGTGCCCCGATATGCGATTGTGCACGCGGTCATGGCTGGTGCCGTTGAGAGGGTAAGATGGCTATTAGAACATGGTGCAAACCCTGAGTTAAAAGGAGGCGTGGGTACTGCAGTAAGCTATGCGCAGTCCAGGGGAAATGAGGAGATGAAGCAGGTAATAGCGGAGGGCGTAGCGGCTAGGAGATGGGTAGGGGTCTCAGAGAGAGAGTCTGCACCATCTGAAACTTCCTAGATAGATGTGTTGAGTGATATTCGGTGTCGTTATGTCTATTATTTCTACGTGTGGACTCCCTTCATTTGGTTTTGTTCTGTAGGAAATAGCGTCTAGTCAAGGGACCTTCTATACCTTTGATGCATGCTATAACCATGAGAATCATTGTCCCAACACCACCCTGCTACAAAGTGTTAATCTATGTCATGCCACTCAACTTTTACAATGGCTTCAAGGATGCAAACCTGTACGTATGTGAGACTTTTTGGTCATAGGAAAGACTGCTCTCTGGAGAGACAATGAGCCACGCCTGCTTTCATTCGTCTTATCACGTTATAAATTAGAGCATTTAGTGCCTAGATGGAGACATAAGATCGGCATTTGTCAGTGACTCGATCCCTTGTTTATGTTACGTTGCTTTTTATTTCGATATCCAAGTCTCTGGCCTATATCAATCGATGAACTCGCAATTTCGGACCACTATCTTATACCGTTTCATCCATCCATGGATATTTACGAAACGTCGCATTCGTAATGTGGCTGCATTTTCGTGAGTGTCGATTACCAAGGAGTGCGTTCTTTTAATTAGTCGTATATGCTTGGCCATGAGTAAGCTTGAATAGGATGGAGTTCGCTGTATATATGTATATATGTGAAAATACCTAGGTACCTAGGCATAGGTATATTTTACCACCCGTGGACCGAACACGACTGATATTTACCTACTGTCTGCATACGTCGACATTCTCTTTTATGCAGTAACCTATCCTCATGAACGAATTATATGATATTGATTACCTAGGTATCAGCGTCGATTTCATCGCCGGTATCTGCTATAGGCAGTATGGTCGTCACTGCTCTTCTCTGGCTCCTCTTCTTCTTACCTCTTAGCATTGCTTTAAAGTCGCACCTGCCAACATTGAACCGATTTACCGATTACGTCTCTGAAGTAGGTCCTCGAGCTATGCTAAGATCACCACAGGCCAGCGAACACATGGACCTCGCTACCATATTCGCAATAAATAAAACCTCTAGAAGAGCAAAGTACAGTTCGGTTTTACATGGGTAGATTGCAAGAGCTCTTCGACTCTTTCTGGCGCCACTCCGTAGCCTGATCCATTCTTGTCTTAGATTATATTGGAGTAATACATATCGCGTATGGGACGTAAGAGTCGCTAATATTGACTTAAGCTAAGGCATCTTTTCAATACATACTGCGATTGAAGTTTGGAGTGGAACGTGTGTGGGTTGTAATGTTCAGTGTACCTACCGTTTTCAGGAGAGTCCACAGCATAAGTTGCCATACATGGCATAGTGCAAATGTTACACGGCCGGATCTGGTTTACGAACCACCAAGTTGTGTCGGTCCATGTTGTGGAAAAGACACAAAGGTATCAAAACGAAGCAGAAAAACTTTCTTCAGTCCCATAATAGCTTGACGTAATAGTAATCAATTAGTGAACACAGAAGAGCCGCCTCAAAGTACTGGATCAGGGTTTGATAAGTCTTGCCATTACTGTGTAGCTAAGATTAATACTAAGGTATCGAACAAGAAACATGATGTAAGCGACTCCAGAAAAAATAGAGCGACCGGAATTGCTAGGTTTCTATCTGTCTTTGCGGGCTAGTTCAGCTCACGAGAGAGCATCGGCTGTGACATGATACAACTAAGTAGATAGTTCATAACAATGGACTCGTCATATCGACCGTACAAAAGAGAATGGAAGAGGCGTCAATAACATAAAAGTAAATCAACAAAGCGACAGTTCTCTCTCTCCATAAACAGTAGTGGATAGAGATGTGACCCTCAAGGAAGAAAAGAAGAGACTAGATAGAAGCCTAGTAAATCTAGCGCTTCAACATTCGCATGTACTTCATCGTTAGGTAACACGCGTAAGCGGTTGTATAAGTGCCAGCAACACCAGTAATCCAGATGGGACGATGAATCATGAGCGAGGTCTGGAGGATTTCTTTCCTGGGTTTTTCTATTTCGAAACAAGTCACGGTTAGTGTGAGTTTTCTTGGATGGTAAACCAGAGACACTATGAGGGACGAACCGGTCTGCCTAAGACTCCGCCAGGTTGTTCCCACTTGTTCCCGGGCACGACTGGGAATCTTGAACATTTCACGCAGGATCTGGCCTGCTTGAGAGACGACGGCGGAAGACATGATGGCTCGGTCTTGGATGAGCGGAGATTGCAGATGATAGTTGAAATTAAAGACGAGAAGCGAGGGTGGCGAAGCAATCGTTTTGTCGCTTCCTATTGCTCATATGCCTCTCACGAAGGTAAATAAGTAGGAGAGACTTTGCAGAGTATGCTCCCTTGATTGATTAAGTCTTGCTTGGTGAAAGCAGGTGATGAATCCCTCTGATGGTCGATCAAGTAGACACGTACTCGATGAATAGAAATCGAGAGTAGAACACAGCCAACGAGAAGGGGGGTACAAGGCATATATATATCATGGGGTCACACCATCATAAAGTTCACTGCCTGGGCAGTCACAGTGACGAGGATAACCCCGTCATTGACTAGCCTGAAATCCGGAGAGAGTCAGACAAGTGTCGGCCAGGGATGGGAACCAATGGAATTCCGTGACGCCTGCGAAAAAAGAGGCCTGAACGCGCTCTTTCTGCAAGACCACGAATCATAGGCTTGTGGTATGCAATCTCGATGGGAGTGTAGGAGCGGGGTTGTGTGGTAGAGGGTACCGTATGTACTTGCCAGCAAAGTCGTTTCCGTCAGACCCGGCCGGCTAGGGTTACCGAAGGCCAAAGCATGTACCTCACGAGTACACGGAGTACATGGTACGGCACATAGTGAATAAAGTACATGCAGGGCGATAAGGGTGGGTTTGGTGGAGCTGGAGTTAGTGGAGTCGTCTGCCTAGACTAAACTCTGATGAGTCCGGGGGTGGATTCAACCCCGGATTCGCTCCCACCTATACGTACCGTACTGCAGTACAGTACGGTACGTACAAATACTGTATATTACACACACGATACATTCAGTACTGTCAGTGATCGCGAGACAACTCCTCAATTTCGAAACAACTTGCAGTCTCAGGAATGGCAACCGTCTACTTACACGGTCAACCATTGGTCATCGATTACTCAAATACCTTCATCCCTGGCTTGTAGTACCGAATCAAATCAAGGTAACGTGCTTTGTCTGTCTTGTTCTTGTGACTCGCCACCTGATGATCTCGCTTAATAATTAATAGAGACTTGCTTCTAGGTTATATATTAGATAAACAACACGGTCTTGTTGATGGCGACTACGTTGACCTCACCACACTCTTCCTCGAACTTGTCGCGTCAATCGCTGTAGACAATCACAAATGATCAAAAAATCTATGGACTTGCTGCTTGACCCAGATAGATCGCTCACGTATACCAGCAACACCCATGACTCCCTCGTCCGTAATGTAAGAGTCAATCAACGCCGACGGTACCCATTCAAAGTAGACATTCTTGACTGCCAAGCCGTTGTCGCCCAATTGACTGTCAATTACGTCAGCCCCCTTCACCCCGGCCAATCTCCACGCACGCAACACCTCCTCCGCATCGTTGTCCTCTTCCGGGTGGCTTTCTATCGACTCAGCTTCGGCCACTTTATCTAATTCGCTGATGACGAGTATTCTGGCCTGGGGCGAGATGTGTTTCGCTGCTAGGATCGCAGGTAAGCTGCCTGTTTTGTTGCTCACTGCGCCGTCGAACCCTGCGATACGATCGGCGCCTATTAATAGCACGTCCACATCTCTGGCTGCTAGTGCTGCTGAGCTGTCTGTGTACAAGGACACATTAACTTTTGGTCGTGTAATATCCTCACGAACCGATTGCAATGACGATAATATCGTCGACGCGAGAGTCACGCCTTCATAGAGTGGCCTTGACTCCAGGATCCGCACATCTAGAGTTTCGAATGAGATGTCGCTGTTGCAACCATCCCTTCTCAGAAAATGTAGGATAGATTCCCTGATTGTGGAACTTGCTGACAGTGTCATTACTCTCAAGGTCTTTCCCCGTTCTGTAACTACCTTCCCGATTACTTCCTCCCGAAGATAAGAATCGAACGCCTCGCAAAGCCTCTTTGCCATTGCTTCTCTCTTTTCAATCGAACGTTCAACAATGCGAACGACATCGTCCTCACGACCCCTTTCCTCATATAGCTTTTCCAGGTCCGCAAGCACCGAGAGTAACGCACTACCGATAGCTGCGCCCATGGACTCTCTACCGTTCTTCCAAATATGCCACGAGATGAGCCGCACATCCCTCCACCAGACGTTCCAGTTATCCTCGTTTCGCTCAACCCGTAATTTGGGCGGTCGTATCTCCAGCAGAATATCTTTGAGTATGTTCAGAGCGATCGCAGCCAGCTCTCTTGCCCCACTTTCGTGGTCATTCTGTAATTGCTGTAGACCTTCCCTTAAACGTCTCCCCGCGGTAGTTCCGAGCTTGTATTCCGGGTACACATTCTTCAATGAGTCGGCAAGACGCGGCACAAATTTCTGGCCACACATCGTCGCGTCAATTCCTTCCTCGTCTAGTCGTGACAGCACTTCCTCTGGGTCGTGCCAGTTGTAGAAATCATGCTCCCAGTCTATAGTAATGCCGTCCCCCTCATCACTGTCGCAGTTCTCAGTCGAATGTGTGTCTTCTGTGCGGTCACTTGGTGGCTTGAGCAGGAATGCAAACGGATAAATGGTCCATTCTCTACCAACTGATTCATCCTGAAAAGAAAATGCCCTTCCTTTCCGCCATAGCTTGACCGTTGATGGTGTAAGAGATGTTTCTTCCTTCAGTTCTCTCCATGCTGCCTCTACCGGCGTAGCATCTGTGTCGGATTCGATAGCACCGGAAATTGGTGCGAGATGATGTCTATAACCAGCAATTCTGTCAGTTTTCCTTTGCCTTGCCCATGCCTTGTAGTTGTGAGGGTAGTGAAAGGCAAGAACGTAACTGATATGTGGACACCTTATCACTCCGCCGGAACAGGGCCACTTTGGTGGCATGTCCCTTCGCATCGCAGAGCTTGAAGAGAAAACTGGACACGACCGATTTCTTCTGAAGGGGCTTGGTACTCGATATTCGTTGCGGCAGTGAGCCCGTCATAATTCAATTGTTGGTGTTTGCTAATCCGTTTGAACGTTCTGCGGAAAACCACGATTTGGTTCAGCAATGTTGCAGGCCCGGGATGATAGGGATCCCTGCACTTCGTCTCTGGCTCCAAGATCGAAGCGTGCTGTGTGACTTTACTCGATATTGTACGTTGTCTCGAAGGATTCCGTACTGTCAGGTGTTTGCACGTTTACGGACTTACCCGGGATGGTCGACTGATGATGACATCACGCGGGGCGCTTGTCTGGCTGCTCGCGTTGGATTAGGGTTAAGGGTGGTTGATGATTCAGGATATTAATAATCATGGGTTAAGATAACTATTGAATAAACGATGTTCCAGGCAATTCATGTCTCAGTCCTCGTACCTCGATAATTCGGATTAAATAAAAGACTGAGAAGCAGTCGCCGGTCCTTAGCTCACAACGTGGGTGTACTGGGAGCAATCTCCCAAAGATGAATAGAGGCGGAATCCTTCCAGAATGACATCTTGTTCTAGACATCAATCGTTGATTGAATAGACCGTTACCAAACTGCCATTGCGATGATAAGTAAAGTCGCAACTTCGCCAGGATAACTACAGGGTAAGAGACCAGACCTAACCCTAAGATCAGATAAGTGATAAGGAGCGATAGGCACATTTTGTTTGTCACTTTCCTAATCCAGCCAGCGTCTCTCCTCGACAAACGAAATATCCCCGCCAGTTCTTTGTCACTCCATCGTTTTTCTTCTTCGCTTTCTTTTTTCTACTTCAATCCTCACTCCTGCTTGATTTTCCTTTTTTTTTTTTTTTTTTTTTTTTTTCCAGACATATCAGATACAACTTTCTCTCTTCCTTTCGTTCTGACTGTCGAGAGAATTCCAAGCACCAAGTCTCATTTCATAAGCTTGATCAGGCACAGTCACTTTTACAAAGACGATAAACCAAACGATCACCATCATATCCGACACGAACAGGTATTTAGCAATGACTGACTCTTCGGCTTCATCCCTGAACTCGTCAGAGTCGCCTCAAAACGAGAAACATTCTCGAAGTCTTGATGCTCGCTCCACTGCCTCTGCACAAGACTACCAGGACCGCGGCTTCAGAGATAGAGTGGCTCGCGACGTTGGAGTCAAGTCAAGGAAATCAACATCAGATACCTTGCCGCGAGGAAAAGGACCACAGCTGCAGCCAACATCCATACCTTCCACGCCAGTCTCTCGCAGGCTGGCTCAATCCGCATTCTCTCCGGCCACCCCATCCGTACGGAGAAGACTATTCTCCAGCCCAGCCATACCACTAGAATTTCCAGATGAGAATCGACCTCCCGGATGTTTGGGCCTAGGAATCACAGGTAGCCCTGGCGCTCCGAGAACGCAAACCCGCGATCGGAAAGGAATTGTGGCAGGTGAAGAGTCCCAAGCTAAACAATCGGTCTCGCTTATCAACGAAAACGAAAAGCCTACTCTGATTTCGGCTGCAAAGAAGGGTGATCGAAGGAAGTTCTCGCTCACTGGAAATGAGGAATCTCCCACAACTTCGCATGCGGAAAAGACGAATGGTGAAAAGAGAAAGAGGAAGGCGAATCAGAAGCGGGTGCAAAGAAAAAACCAGAAGAAAAGGATGAAGATCAAGCTGCAAATGCAGAGAATGAGGACGGGAATGGAAATGGAATTGAAGGGAGACAGGGATGAGAATACCAAGCTGCAATTCGAATCGTCTCATGGTTTGGAGCCGCATAGTTTCACTGCGACGACAGCGAATACCATCGCAAAGAAAAGCCAATTGCTAGAAAGAAGAGCGGTGGCACGAAAACAAAATCCGCCCAAGGACGTTTACGAAACAAGATCCAGCAATGACGGTCACAGCATGGCTACAACAGCAGTGTTTGAAAGGAGGAAAGTGGAGGACAAGAATCGAGAGAGGAGAACTAGGAGAGAATCAATGCAGCTGTATCAAGTAGAGAAACTGTACTTAAGAAATGAATCAGAGTCATGACTTTTGTCTATTCCCTACATCATAATCCAAGAAAAGAAAGATGCTAGAAGTAAGCGTAGCAAGAACGACAGATCAAAGATTACGACAATTTTGTGGGCTCGAAGCGGTTTTCGGCAGGAAGCATTGGAGAAAGGAGATTATGGAATATTCACGCCATTTGCGTCTTGCTCGGCACCGACACCCTCGACGAATCCCTTAGGGGGCTCTGTCACCACGAAATTCCAACCAAACTTATCTTCCACCGTCCCATTTTGAATTCCCTTCAACATCTTTAACAGCTTCGCACAAACCTCACCGCCACTTTCCTCTTTACCCACGTTGAATGTAAACTTATCATTCCGCGATTTCATAGTGATCGATTTGATCGGCACCAATGCAGCCGCTGTTCCAGCCGCAAATACTTCATCGAACTCCTGTAGTTCTTCATATGGGATGCGACGTTTTTCGACTTTATACCCAAGCGCTTTTGAGGCGAGTTCGCAGACTGATGATGCAGTGACAGAGTCAATGACATTTTTGCTATCGGGAACAGCGATCGTCACGTCATCTTTGTCGGCGGGGTTCTTTCGCACACCGATGAATGCCGAAGTAGAAAATTCATCAATCTCAGTGCGAGTCTTACTGTCAAGGTGTAATGTGATTCCGTATTTCTCAACGTATGCGCGTTGAGAGTGTCGAAGAACAGGGGCGTAGTTTCCACCGACTTTGGCAGAACCGGTTCCTTCGGGTGCGGAGCGGTCAAAGTCTTCTAGAATCAGAGCATCGACGGCGTGTACACCATGATAGACACCGGTCGGCATAACGAACACGACGAACGTATATTCATCCGGGGGATTCAGACCTAATTGAGCTCCAGATCCGAATATCAAAGGACGGATGTACATTGCGGCTCCGGTCTCGTGCGGAGGCACAAACTCGGCGTTCGCAGCAACAGCCAAGTTCACACATTTCAAGAAATGATCCTCTGGTACACGTGGAATCGAGACAAAATCGGCGGAGCGTTGCATGCGGACTGCATTACGGTTCGGTCGGAAAATCGTAACGGTCTTATTGTCGGGGGAGCGGAAAGCTTTCATCCCTTCGTAGGCTTGTTGGCCGTAGTTCAGGCCTGGTGCCATGCCGTGGATTTGGAGATGGGGGGATGCGACGAATTTGGGTTCCGACCAGGTGCCGCCACCAGAGTAGCTGAAGTGCGATTCAATATGGCCATTGACTAGATATCAACTTAGCGATGGTCTAATGGTGTTTTCGGTTCATCGGAGAAAGGGTGGATTTTGTACCTTCACGAACTTTGAAACCGACATTGTTCCAGTCTGCAATTGACACAGTATAGTTAGCGGTTGAGTCTTCATCGAATGTTTTATTTGGTGAGATTGCGTAAATTGCTCACCAATGGTATCGACCGGTGGCGGAGGGAACGCTGAAGCCATCGTGAGTTGTAGTGACTCAGTAAACGCACAAAGGAGGTATGTAAACGGATCCGATCAGCAGTTGGGAAGGGATTATGTGAGTTGTATGTCGTGAGGTTCTTTTTGAAGGTTGAATGGCCAGAAATCAGAGCAAGAGTCTCAGCCATGGAGGAGGTTTCCCCGCGAACGTCCAGTCCCGCCGATATCGGATCCACTTACTCAATTAGGGAGCTGATGACTCAGCTGTAGTTGGCGGTGAGCCAGCTCCTTCGCCCACCTGACACAGATACATCAACAGATCACCGGTAGTTACTCTATAGCATAGGTAACATTGAAATGTATGGTGAAAGATTGGGGAGCAATATCGTATCGACGACATAGCACAGTTTCCGAGCTTCGTATTATCTGAGGTTCCAGCCAAAGTCTATCGTTCCAAGGTCAATCCATTCCTCGTATTTTAGCACCGGTATCAATGCGAAGACATTAATGGATGTCTCAAGGAGACCCGGGCTGTACTTCGAAGGTGGAGATTTACATGCTTCTATTATACAAGACTATTTCGCTAACAACATGGACATGATTCTTTCCACCCGCAACAACGACAGGCGAGAATAAAAAAGGTGATATCATGACAGAAACAAAAGACTTTATAAGTGCAGTGCCCACCCAAGCAATGTGCACAGTGTATGCATATGTGTACACTCATTGCCGAAGATAACGGAATATACCTATTGAACTTCGTAGGAGATAAGGGTAGACTATGGAGAAAGTCTTTCGCACTGGTCAGCTGGCCTCAGACCGAACGTTTTCCCACCAGCGCCCCAGCTCATTGCAAGTGGTTTGCGCGCATATTCCCGCAAATCCCTCTCATACTCACCCACGATTCCTGCCAAATCTTCCTGGTTATCACGAGCTTTGGTGATTCTTCGAGCGAGGTCACTGGCATCCCGAAGTGCAGTGTTGACACCCAGTCCTCCAGTAGGAGGCATTGCATGAATGGCGTCTCCGAGTAGCGTCACCCTCTCTGAGGGCTGCCAGTCCGGAATTTTTGGATCCACAGAGGCTATTCTTAAGGTCGACGTCTGTGTTCGATCTTGATGCTTCACGACTGCTTTGATACTTGGATGCCATTTTTCGGTTAGTGATAGGGCTAGATCTGCAGATTCTTCATGGCTCAGGCTAAGCAGCTTTGTATCCGGGAGCGAGAAATGTTCTCTGCGGAGGAGCAAGACCCAATAAAAGTAGTCCGGAGGAAGTTCAATGTGTTCAATAGAACGCCCCTGAGGAAAACGGATGGCCTCTAATAACATCGTCTTTGGCACTCCGTGTGTGGTATCCTCAGACAAGAAAACCATCCCACCGAGCAGATTGGCTGGAATTTCTGCTTCCAGCGCTGAAGTGATAGGTGATTTTCCGTAAATGATTCGCGATCCTGAGTCAAGAAATGGGTACCCCGGTAAGAGTTGTTTGCGAATTGAAGAGTTCAGGCCATCGGCACCGACAAGGAGTGACCCAGGCTCGGATGTGCCGTCTGAAAAATATGCGGTCACTCTGTCATCATGAGTTTCGAAATGCGACACACACTTTCCATAATGGAGCTCATTTTCGAGATTGGTCAGCAGCACCTCGCGCATGGTCGTGCGATCAACCGTGTATGGCTGCATCTGGCCATGAGCACCAGCCGGAGGTCCACCGCCAGCTGGGAGAGGTTCAGCGGTAAGGACGTTGAACCGCCCACCGTGTGCTGCACCGAGAAACTCGGCCGAAGACTTATCAAACAAGTTCCATACTTCGGGCGTCAAGGCATACTGCAACCCAATAATGCCACCCTCCGATATACGAAGACGATACCCTTGGGCTCGAAAATCCCGCTTGAAGTCTCTCTCGAATATCTTGAATGGTATGGCATGCTTCTTTAATGCCTGAGCTAGACAGAGGCCGCCCAATCCAGCGCCGGCGATGAGCACTGGGGCGTCATTGTTTTTGGGAAAGGCGGAGTTAGAACTCATTGTGTAGGATTTGAAGGCTGAATATGTCGGTGATAAGGTTGTGAAAGGGATGGATTGCGATGATAGAAAGAACTTCTGGATATTTGTTTGTCGAGACAGGAAGCGAAAACCGCACGAACCAGAGTACTTATACTCGAGGCCCAGGGTTAGCCTAAAGGTGCTAGTCTGATATTTGCATGGCATGACTCAGAGGATGAAGCGATACAATGCCACTCTAAAGAATATCGAAGGATGTTCTCGATATCTTCACGCCGATGTGACCGATGAGAGGGCTCGGCACTATCCCTGTTATATATTAGTATATCCCTAAGCCATCGGGTGTTCCACTCCGCTCGCCGACCTCCCATCGGAGCTAACCCCTTTACGGTATCTGGTCGGCGGAAATGCTTCGGAGGACCGCCGATGCATCGGATGATTGGTTGATTTGGTTCTCCACAGTCATAGTCCTGGTTAGTTAAGCTTTTATATATTGTTTAGCATGCTCCTTCGAGAGTCTTTATTTGGGAGACTCAATGGCTCCGTCCCTGCCTGAACGAGGTACTATTCAGAATTAACTATCGCAGTAACCCACTGTTTGAAGTTCACGACAAGAAGTTAATTCATAGGAATAAACTCATTGACTAATATCTGAGGTTGTTGAAAGGCTCCGTGTTTCAAGACTAGAGAGGTTTTTGATCCACCGATTGATGTACACATGCAGTGGCACATTTCCTAAAACTCAGAGAGCACCAGCGTCTTCATACGTAATCCAACATACTTCAAGATACTCAAATTACCGGGCAAATTGTCAATAAATAGTGTCACAAAGTTTTGAGTTATCATCATTCATTATAGTTTGTCATTGATATCAACATGATGGTAAATGGCAGAAACAGCCATTCATTCCGGCGGCGTAAAGTATCGCCTGAACCGCTCCAGCCGACACAAGTCCAACTCCACCACAACAGTATGACAGTTCATCAATAGAGATGGAAATCTCACCGCCCAAAACCGCAAATAACCCTCCGGAAGACCACCGATGTGCGCTTTGAGATGCTCCGACATATCGTTGTAGTGATTTCGTTTGTTACGTAGAGCGCGCAACAGGTCAAGCATGCGTGATCCCGTGTACTTGCGTTGTTTGCCTAAACTATCTTTGAACTCCTTGGGTAAGAGCTTGAGGAAATCCATGTCCGGACCCATGACGTTGCGAGCAACAGATTCAAGATACTGCAGTGCTGGGGAAGGCGGGTCGCGAGGTTCAAATTCGAAGTGATCGGACACATCGCAGAGGAAGTTTAGACGATCTGCTGCATTCCAGAAAAAGGGATGCATGAGAACTGTTGTTGCATCAGGACTGAGACGATAAATTAGCAATGTTCCACACTTGTTGAACTTACGAGGAACGTAAGAGATACATACCGACTACGAGGATTCAGTGAAAGCATACGACGAATGAGGTCATCCGCTTCAAAAGCATAATCACCTAAACGTTCCAAGTCCTCAAGATTGTGATTGCCCTTGACAATATTTGCCTCTCGCATGAATTTGCCGTCCTTATCATAAGGATGTCCTCCGCGGGTAAGAACGTAGTAGAAAACACACCCCAAAGAGAAGATATCAATGGCACGGGTAGCTCGTCGGTTTGTCTGTGGATCAACTACTGCCGGTTCAGATGACTCGGTATGATTCGAATGTCCACTATTGATCGCTATGGCCGACTGTTGATCTTCATCCACCAGCAACTCTGGTGCGCGCCATCCGGATGTGCCTGCCGCGTGCGCTGTAGTAGCTCGGAAAGAGCTTTGATTGTCCTCGAGCTTCTTACACAAACCAAAATCTGAAATCAAAAGACGAAGAGCCGGATACAGGCTATTCATGCTGCGACCTCGTGGTGCAGCAACGAGAATGTTCTGTGGTTTGAGATCCCGATGCACAATCTTGAGCGAGTGTAGATACCGTACACCAAGTGTGATTTGCCGTAAGACATCTGGAACGTCCAAGCCGGCTTTTACCAACTGAGGATAGTCCTGCGGTTTCTCGACTACCTCTTGAAGGGAAGCCGGACAAAGCTCCAAGGCGATGTATAAAAACCCAGCAGCCTGTTCACGACAATAGTATCGGATGACGTTGCTGTGGTCGTCGCTCTCTTGTAACAAGCCAACCTCATGTGACGCTATATCGAAAAACTCAACTAGCATTCGCTTGACAGCCACGTCTCGTCCATCAAAGGATCCCTTGTAGACAATGGTTCCATGGCTACCATGACCCAGTACCGTATCTGTATACACTTTGAGCTGGCCAATTCGAATGGCGCCGTCCATCTCATAAATCTCATTCGAAACTTGACGAGACAGTTGTACATCCAGCTCGAGTCCTGATGGTGGAACTAATGATTTGACTTGTTCAACTGCCTGTGACAGAGCTTTTTCCTCGTCGGAGCCAGGTTTGGGTTTTCTTTTATGAGCTTTGCCGCCTCTTTGGCCCCTTTGACGTTTCTTCTTTTTGGGTTCCTGGAGGTTCAACTCGTCTCCTTCGTCATCAGGTCCTCGCGAAGGTTCGCGGATCCGGACTCGAGGTGTCGTTTCTGGATCGCCAGATCGAGACGAAGTCCGTTCATTCCGTGGAGTCGATTCGTTGTCAACGTGAGAATTCTCCAGATGAACCGATGCTTTCCTGGGCGTTGTAAACTCGGAGCGAATATCAATCGGACTGGAATCACGTTGGAACGAGTTCACGGTCGGAGACGTGGGCGGTTCAGAAATATGCTGATCGTAAGCGGCCAAGATGTTCTTCAGGTCCAGCTTTTGTTTCAAATGCTCTTGAAACAACGCCGAATTCACCCATAGAAAGTAGCCGAACAGAGCGAGAATGGCCAAGACGAATATGTCCGTGCGGTTTTCCCAACCAGTACGAATAATGACACTTTGTCTGAGAGCTGGAGGTGAAGCGAGGTACGATGGAGAGCTGATCATATCACGAGGCGTACCGTTTGGACCACCTCCGATAGCAGAAGGGCCGGAGATGCTATGCATTCGACTGCGACGCCCACCATGACCGGTCGGCATGTTAACCGAATGTACGCCAACGAGAGCTTTGCGCTGCCGCTCAAGATCCAGTGTGAGTAAAGAGTGACCATCGCGGAAAAAGTCCTTGTCGTAACACTGGGCCATGCCTGCACGGCCGGTCACAAGAGGATACGTTTTCTCAGACATGGCGTACCAACCACCAGCCTCGGTGCAATCAATAAAGACTCGGTCTTCAGTATCGGGGGAGGCGGCATAATCAGGATCAGGTGGCTCGAGCGGTTGGGAAAGTAAGACGAGTGGCAGAGGAGAATCCGGAGACTTGACATTGACCGGTCGGGCAACATCAAAAACTCGCACGACTGGAGATGCGAAGCGTTGGGTGTAACGAGGGCGTTCCATGCGTGAATGATCAAAGCCGAGGACTACACCATCATGCATGCTGTATATGTGACTCTGATCCATGGTCTGATAGTACTGGCTTTGAAGATCAACGTCACGGTTATTCGGCGCCCATTCGGAATACTTTAAAGTGCATATAGGCTCGCCGGTTTCTGTGTTTTGGATAGCAACGGCATATTCGATACGGCCAATGGTCAATGTCCCAGATGTACCACCACAGTGACCACCATCCTCATCGGAGTTGTCATCGTCGAGAATATCATCGGTAGCGAGTCGGTCGATTTTGCAATTGTGATCGGCGGAAAGAGGGCCGCGAGAGCTGAAGACGCGGAGGACATTACCGGTACGAGCGTCAACGGTATAAAGAGTGGTCTCTTTGCGGGCAGTGTAAGTTACTGCTGGATCTGTTCCGGAATATGGCGTTTCGTTGACAAGATCTTTGACGGTGAGTCCTAGTTTTTGAAGACCACCTTGTTGTCCGGGGCTGAAAATGTAGAGACTGCCATCCATGCTGGGTTCGACAATCCACAGGAAGTCGTCATCTCGGAGGGAGGCATCTGCGTCGAAACCGGTGGTGGAGCGATTGTGATAGATGCTTTCGACCATGGGGCTACTGGGAACTTCCAGGGCCCATCGAGGGGAACCCGTTTTGCGATCTCGAGCATGAATGGTACCATCGACGGTCGCCAACAAAACAAAATCCTCAACCTCCCAGTCCTGCAGGGACCGCGCTTGAAGCTGCGACACCAAGCCGGCAGTTGGACTGCTCAGCTGGGCAGGGGGGGCTCGAACGGCACGGCTACCAGAGCCTGCCAGAGCCAGAGTTGCTAGGGCGCTCACATCGTCCGGATTGATCTTGTTCATGTCCGGCGGCATGTGTGTGTGAGTATCTCGAAAATAAGTATGGGGGCTTTCGTCAATGGTCGACTGGCCCGTTGGGCGCGAGGCCACGTACACCGAAGACGATACGGCGGCATCGTGTTGGTGAGCGTAAGACAGCTGCTGCGGAGCTGTGAGAAGGAGCGAAGGGAGAAGGAGGATAGCGGCACTGGCCGGAAGCGCGGTCGGCAGCTTCCACCGCATGACTGAGCAATCAAGCAAAGAGATGGATCTCGTTGCAGTTCAGCGAGGAACTCATCTCAGAGATGAGAAGGACGAATAAAGCGAAGGGAACGGGGAGTAACCCTCAAATGTACGTATTTTGGTTGGAATGAAAGGCAATGTCGGATCTCGACACTGCAGCGGAAGCGATGCGCACAGAGGAACAATATACGGCGGAAATCAAAGGAGTACACCGATGCTATAAAGAAAGGGTTGGCAATGGCCTGAGTAGAGTGAAGGATGAAGGGCGGAGTGAGTTGCAGTCGGAGTTGGAGTTGGGATAGGAAGGAGCGAAGCCAAAGTCGGGGCTGGGAGGGCCAACTGTGGATGTGTGCCGGCCGCTAAACTGCAAGCGGCTTAGTGTGTATAACGACAGAAAATGGAAGTGTGTGGAACAAGTCTGTGACACTCCTAATGTACTAAGTCATACGTAGTAATAACATACTAACTAACCAGTTAGTCAATGCAACCTGGTGGACTTCAGAGTTGAGTCAAGCTGATCTTGCATTATGCCACGATCCGTCCTATGAGTGGCCACATAGTACATACCAACTCAATCGGCAATGAGGCCAGTCGGCAGACGCGTACGTGTGCGTGTACGTACTATACTAGTAAGCTAATACTCCATACGTACTCTGTATATTGTTGCACTGTGCTGCAAAGAGAATTGTGCGACAGTGGCTTACGTATGCCAACATGAAGAATTTCTCCATCCAGACCAGTCAAATGGTCGGGAAAATGTTTCTCCGTCGAGAATTTGATTTGCGTTGACCTGCAGTGCCAGATGCCAGCCCAATGCAAAGCCATCATGCCCGAAAGTCTATACAAACAGCAGGAGCTCGCCATCCAGAAGGCTATCAAGATATATGAACTCGACAAGAGCCAAAAATTATCCGAACTAGCTCGTGTCTATGAGGTCCCTTATTCGAGGCTTTGGAACCGCATCAAAGGACGTGTTTCGCGATCAGATCGCCCAGTGAGCAATTGGCTGTTCAAAGATGAACAGGAGAACGCGCTTAAATCATGGATCAAATTTCAAGATAATATAGGCGTCCCTCCAACCGTCAAGCTGCTGAGATATCATTGCTGTTTGATATTCCAGCATCAATCACCGATCGGGGAAACGCCTCTTCTTGTTGGAGAGAATTGGCCCTATAACTAGATTCTTACGACGCTTACCGGAGCAATATCGGACAAGCGTCCAAACTGCTACTGACTTTCATAAGTCCAACCCACAAGATCCAGGTGTCATACGATCCTGGTTTGACCGTCTTCAAACTCGGCTTGACACTTATAACATCAAGCCGGAAAACTTTTATACGTCGGACGAGATGGGTTTTAGGGTTGGCCAGGGAGATACTGAAGCTGGAATTACTACATATAGAGTTTCCAACAGGTTGACGGACCGGCTTTGCATGAGTCGATGACAATTGTTGAATACCTCAGTGTCGCAGGGAACGTGATTCCTCCATTTACTCGCCGACAACGCTCATCTGGACGATTGGAAACACGACATTCAGCCAGATTGGAAGTTCGCGTGTTCATTGAATGGCTTCGCGTCAGACGATCTTGCAATGCAATGGCTGCATCACTTTGATATGTCGACTTGCGATCGTGCTCGCAACAACATCGACTTCTCATGGTGAACAATTTCGGCGTTCATATCACCGAACAGTTCTTGCAATACTGCCACGCGAAAAACATTATCCTATACTCTTTTCCGCCCCACTTCACACGTCTGTTTCGGCTTCTCGATGGTAAGCTTTTGCGGGATTACAGAACGTTCCATGGAGAAGCTGTGAGTCGCCAGAACGAGCAAGGAGATCATTACTTCGACAAAAGCGACTTTTTGTATTCATTCAACGAACTTCGGCAGCAGACGTTTGTGCGACGTAAAATCAAGACAGAGCTAGAGGAACGGGGTATTTGGCCTCTGAATGCCGAGATAGTGGTTGAAAGGCTTCAAAGCAAGCCTGAGTCCACGGATGAACCCATGGATAAAACGCTTGCCTGAGACGAGCCGAATCTACCCAGTGCTTCAAGCGCCAAACGACGACGACTACCACCACCAAAGGAGAAAGCCGATTTCGGAGAGTATGTCAAAAGACTAAAACGAGACCTGGGCATTCTGGGTGACATGTATGAAGGAGCCAGTCCAGATCGTAGATGTCACCTTCAAAAAGCTTTTGAAGCCAGCATTTATAAGGCCGATCTAAGCGATTTGCATAAGAATCGTGTTGAGCAGTTGACTGCGGCTACTAATGGTGACGTACAAGCATCTGACACGACGATCGCTGAATTGTGATGACACCTTCTGCACTATTACAGCATAAGCAACGATATGATGAAAAGGAAGCCCAAAACTCGCCAACTATGTATTGGAACTGCCCTTGAGTGCTGAGAAGGCTGATTTGTTACACGGCGAGGGATACCATTCGTTCGGGTTCCGACTTGGGGTGATAAGATCAATTGTACCTATGTATATATAAAGAGTTTAAGGCTTTCAATACAATGCAAACTGACTGGATCTTGCAGGCATCAATACATCCCGAACAACTGGTTGTCTATACAAGCAGTACGAGATCACCTTGATTTCTAAAGCACATTGCGAGATCGCGGCTCAACGTATCTGCTGCATCTTGATTACGCCAGACGTTCTCCATGATTTCCAGTGCTTTGCGTACCGTACCAAAGACGCTTGACGGCTGTAGAGCATCTGCTATAGCACGGAAATGGGGTATCCGCGCCGGTTCCGCAAGGCAGCCTGCCACGCAGAAGGGCCAAACCATTGTGCGAAGCAATGCTGGAGGGGAAATTCGAAGCGTCAATAGCTCGATGATCTTATCAACATGATACCGGACATCGACACTCGCAGGCTGCCATCCAGATACAACAACAGACAGGTAGAGAAGCGTCGCATGTGCCCAGACTTGGGTGACCAAGGCGGTCTGAGCAGAAGGTGTCTTTGAGTGTTGAGAATATCCAATCGTGAACATCTCTAGAAGGATGCTACCCTGTCGTGAACCAGGGTCTGCCATGCTTTTTCCAAGCTGAGTAAGATGCGATTCCAACGAATCCTTGATCGGCGTCGCGCGATGAACTAGATCTATCATATTGAGATTCCCGGCAGTCTTACATCCTTGTTTCCAGGTGTCCAGCACAGAAATTTCGCTGATGTGAAGTAATACCCAGTTCTGGCAACCCACAACAGTCTCAAAATTAATAGGGGGTTCCGTGCCATCGGAGCTATGGAGAAGGCAGCGATGATACTCGTAGAGTTTAGGTTGCTCCTGAGAAGCTGTGCTAGCTATGATATCATCAAATAGTAAGAGTGCAGACGAGAAGCGAAAGGCCGCTTGTTCTGCACTAGGAACATGAACACCCTGAGCAGGCAAGAGTCGTGTCGCTGGGCCGAGCAGAGAGATAACAGAAGCGAACCTTGATCTGTTTCCTACTGATTCGGCAGCTTCAGAGCTGTCGAGAAGTTGTCTGAAAAGAGCCAAAGCGGCATTAAGGTGTGCCTGGCAGTTTTCAAAACTCAAAACAGCGACCTCAAAACGCTGTATTTGCATGACGCTTGCTAGGATTCGTACAGCGCCGTGTAAATGTTCGGTGATACTTGAACTATGAATGAACTGTAGCGACTGCCGTAACACGCAAAAGGCATCCCTCGTCTGGGCTAAGACCGTTTCCCAAGTTGAATCGTCACTAGGGACTCCACGCGCCAGTGAGAAAAAATACGAACTCTGGCACAAGGTAGCCTGCCGTACCACTGGACTGCTAATCATCATTTCCAAGATCCAGGATCTCCCTCCTTCTAGAATAGAGGGATTATAGAATGGAAATAGAAATGGTAGTATATATTCAAGGTGGAACGTGAGCAGAATAGTGTCAGACCGCGCAAAACTCATGTTTCCGGAAACATGCTTGCTAGCAAGCTTGCAATCATGCTCACGCTGAAGTGGGGTGTTGGCAGTCTCTGGGTGCGGTTCTTGTGAATTATTTCTGTCTCTTGGAGTCTCTGAGATGGCCAACTGCTCGAGTCTTTTTTGATTGTCGTATGTGGTCGGTTCGATGATTGCGTGGCGATGTCCCAGATGTCGATCCCCGCGACGACTCTCTTTGACCTCACGCTTGAGTCGGTTGGCCATCTCTTCCTGCTTCGCGCCGCCATCCATCCACTCTGGCTTTTGCTGGTCGTAATAGCAAGTTATTTGAAGAGCAGAGCAAGTATCGCATATCGGACGATATTCGTCGCATTTCTTGCGCCGGAGGCGGCATGTCCAACATCCATTGAAGCTCCTACTAGTTGTGTTGTGTCGCTCCATACCTAGGTACTTGGGTCGCGTCTGCTAATCAATATTGTCTTCGGCTTAGATGGTCTTCAAATCTCGAATTATGTCAAGTCTAGTTGACCGGGAATTGTTAACCGGTCCTTGAGGTTTGGTTGGGGAAATGATGGATTAGAAATCAATTGATAAATTAAAACATTTGGATGTAGCGCCGGGATGCGGCTTAGGACATCTGGAATATATATATCACCAAGACCTTTAGCTCATATACTTCAATTGATCAATTGATATGTAGGTGATGCACATGTGGCTACATTTATTTTAATATATCTACCTAGGGACATATGTAGGTAAGTATCAATTTCCCATCCAGTGTTCCAAAAAATTGACGTTCTTCGTCTTATATTGCATACATTTTATACAATAAAGTCTATTCGCTATGGCATCGCTCTGTAATACCGGAAGGAAAGCCCAAGACGCCGAAAGCCATGCAACTCCATCCTCATCAAGGAAATAACAGCCATACGTATGCCGAGCTGTTGACTAAAAATCAAAAGACACCCACTCTGTCTTTGGCGGTACGCTCGGAACGATGCCATCTTTGAAAAGCCCGTTTTGCACAAAGTACTGGTATTGCTCCGTTACCTCCGCCGTATATTTCTCATCCTTCTCACTGCAGTCTCGGAGGGTGGCGAGATCTGGCGGTCCGTCGTAGAAGAAAATGCGGACCCAGGTTTGATTATCACTGGGATGCAGATAGCGCGGAATTCCGTCCTTATATTGCACTGGTCGGCCTTTCCATCTAATTAATTTCTGTGTCCCTGGATCTCGAACAGTATCGCCCACGAGTTCGGGAATCGGATTCAACTCCCCGAGCCCGACCTTGATGATTGGTTTAGGTCCTATGGGTGCTTTTCCGACAGTATTCAGTTGGGGTTGTTGAGCGATAGTTGAGACTGGTGCTGCAGTTGCCGGAGGCTGGCCAAAAACACTCGGAGTAGCTGAAGTAGGTGCCGTTTGGCCAAACGAATTGACCGACGGTGCTTGCTGCTGTTGCGCAAACGGTGAGACGGTTTGAGATGGTTGACCGAATGTGGCACCGGTCGAAGATGGCTGTCCGAATGCACTTGTTACTGTAGATTGATTGCCAATTTGGGAGAACGGAGACGTTGTCATCTGGCTGGCGGCTGGTTGTCCAAACGGTGAGGAAGTCGAAGGTTGGCCGAAATTACCGCCCGCTAATGGGTTTGGTTGAGTTGCTTGAGAGAAAGGAGACGGGCCAGCCGCCGCATTTGAGAAACCGGAACCTGCCATTGCTGAAGGCTGCCCAAAGGCAGGTTGACCAAATGATGGCTGGCCGAATGCAGGCTTACCAAAGGCAGGTTGCGCTGCTCCTAGCATTGATGGCTTACCGAATGCAGATCCAGCTGTGGATGCTCCCAAGCCTGAAGGTCTTCCAAAAGCAGGCTGGTTTTGCCCAAGCATTGATGCTTGCCCAAAAGCAGGAGTAGGCGCACCTTGGGTCGCACCTCCAAAGCCACTACTGGGTTGTCCAAAAGCTGGAGTCGACGAAACCGGAGCTGGTTGCTGGGCGAATGATGAGGGAACACCCGATTTACCTTCCACGATATCAATGCGATTTGGGTGCTCATTCAATCCATCTAGTACGTATTTGACGGCACCATTGAGGTCATTCAAGATGATTTGGATCTGATTCATAGTTTCATCATGTAGCTTCTGCGCTTCTTGAACAGCCTGGTTTGGGTTTCCAGCCGCCGCAGCTTCGTAATGTCGCAATCGCATTTCCTCAAAGCTCTGCTCTCGAGACGGCCCTCCAAAGAGCTGTCTGGGTGCATTTTTCCCTGGGCCATATGCAGAAAATAACCATCCTGGACGTTCCTTCCCTAAGGTGAGGTCGAGTCGGATATTCTCAGGTGTGACGTTAAAGCTGTAAGTTGAAATCAGCCACATCAGAGATCTGCGATATTTTTTCTCTTTCGTAAATTGACGTACCTTAAGGACTTGTCCTGTTGCTGTTGATTGTTTCCTAAACGATGAACCATTTTGTCAGTTCGAGCCATAAATGAAGAATAGATAATAAATGCGATGATTTCGAGGTCAAAGAAATGTGGGCGTTGGCCATCGAGGTGGAAAGCTCCGTCGGAAATAAGTTTGACTGACTTAGCTGTGGCCGCAAGGCGTTGAAGAAACATTGCTTCGCGCCCAGCCATCTCACATGCCCAGCTACCGCGCTGATGAAAGATAAAAAGACTTACCGGGGTTTACAGCAGCTGAACCGAGAACACTGAAACGGTTTGCTGATGCGCCAGACGTTACCTGGCCTGGATGCTCATTTCTGCATCGATCTACGACACTCGTAAGTATTCGTTGGCATGTCTCTGGATTGCAAGAAAAAGTGAAGCAATTATTTTGCATACGAACGTACCTCCGTATCTGCATCGACCCTGTTGAAAGTATAGACAAACAGGCATGTCGTTATACTATATCGCTCAATATTATAGTGAAACTGGTGGTTGTTGCGCGGTCAAGAAGTTGAGAACTTGTTTGTTGCTTGCCGCAGATGGTGTCTGGTGCTATGATTGGCTGGTTCGCACCTATCACAACCTAGAAGATAGAGAAAACCACGGCGATATTCATACTATCTTTTATATTTTATCTTTTTCAAGTCTTTCCAGTCGTTACAAAGACAAAGACTATCTTGCAAACTTAAGATTCATCGGCGAGAGACGTGTCGTGCCTATACCAGTAAATCTCCGCGCTACGCCGCGACTAGAATCTAATCAGACCTTCTATGGAGTGGACTTTTTTTTTTTTCATCCACTAAAAGCTATGTAAAAACATTCCAAGTTAAAACAGTTGTGCAAATACCGCCAAGAAACCTTCATGAAACTCCGCCTAGATCACCATGAATACGTAGGAAACGCCAAGAAACACCATAGTCCAGTCACTTTGGATATTAGAGCGTATCAACCCTGGTAAAACCCTGTCGTAGATCATCCCAGTTGACGCCATCGATCTTAGGTCCACCTAGCGATCTCAGCTTTGGTGGAAGATCCCGCGTATTGCCAGTCGCAAGTCGCCGCATCAAAACGGTATCCTTTGCGCCAGAAAGTGTTGCGACTTTACCGTTAAGAAGATACTCTTCGAACCATAATTCTTCTTCATCGTCGAACGGTAAGTTGAGCAATTCAATCGCGCGCTGACCCCTCAAATTTCCGGCCGGAGTCTTGTGGACGAATAGAACGAGCTGCTCCAGAAACCGTCTTCGACGAGAGTCATCGTATTTGCGTAGAAAGTAGAATGCTTCGGTAATGCTTGCGCGACAGAGGGTCTCGAAATAAGAAGACTGGACCTTTTCGGACTCGAGTGGCGGGGAAACCGTCAAGTAATAAGCTATCGCTAACGAGTCGTCATGTTTCGGCAGCTTGGGTAGCGTCAATATGTAGAGGATTTCGTCGGGAAACGTTGGAATGAGGGAGGGTTCGGTGAGATACTGCAAAGCCAGCTATCGCATGAGACAGTACGTTAGTACCAAGTGGACCGTATAGATCTCAGGTCGCAAATACCTGGAACTCAAGTCGATCCAGATGCCAAAGTCCGTCAATGAATAGTTGGTACTTGTCTGGGATAGAACATCGTCTAAGGAACTGAACGAGCGCTTCGTTTGCGCGACAATCTCGGAGAAGATAATATATCACGGCTTGTTTCTGATGATTGGGAAAGGACGATAGGAGGATCTGCTTGTACAACTCTCGGAGGTGCTGATTCGACTTGGGAGGATATTTTTCATGAACTGTCCTCAGGGTCTGGTTAGCAACGTCATTGACAGTTGTGGCAGTTATTCATACCTGCTTTCACGCCCATCAAACTGAGCAGCCGGTCGATGAAGAGCTGATTTTCTAGTGACCGACGATTGCCATTGATTGTATCGACAACCTTTTTGTCGTATGTGAAATTCCGGTTGAATTGGAAGGTGATATCAAAATCCTCCCAGGATGCCATTTTGCAATCTAAACTCCAACTAATCCAAGGCTACGACAAGAAAGAAGCAATCAACGAAGTTATTTGCTGAATGAACGCATCAAGGCGGTGAAATGGGGAGCTTGCGGCGTGCGGCAAAAAAGCCAGCCTTTCCCCTTTCGGATTGGAGTAAACAACCCGCAAACCAAAACAAACAAATCAAGAGTGGGAAGGCACACTGGAACCTCTCTCTTCCCGACAACATCATCTCGAATTATCATCCACCATCACCAACCCTCACATGGCTTCGGTAGCTAGAGGTAGACCGTCGCGTCGCGCGGCCTCGCGACGAACATCCTACATCGAAGAAGTTTCAGAAGAAGAGGATCTTGGCAACGTCACACCGACGCCCTCTCACTCCAACGCAGACGACGATGAAGAGAACGAGTACACACCCGTCGCACAGAAGCCAATTCCTAGGCGAGGCGGTCGACGTAAAGCCTCAGAAGCACCCTCACAGCCTCCCAAACGCTCGACGCGAGGTGGACGGAGACCGAAAACCGTCGAACCCACCCCGCAACCGGAAGAACATGAAGAACGCGAAGAGCCATCCATTGTCGCAGAGACCGTGGAACAGGCTAATGAGGAGGAGGACGAGGAGGCGACGATAATAGCAGCTCAGAGAGAGCCTGAATCGCCTTCTGAGAAGGTTCACGCAGCGCAGAAGAGGAAGAGGGCTGCAAGTTCCCGTAAGAGCCGTGATTCAGCTACGCCAGCCGCAGAACTGTCCTCACTTCCTACTCCTTCTCCTTCAGCTTCGCCCGAAGCCTCCTCGCGATCCCATCGAGAGTTCAGCAGCCCGCTCTCCGATATAACGCAATCTGCCGTCAATAAATCACCTGCCCCGACGAGAAGCGATGCCGAAGAACAAAAGTCCCAGATCTCGATCATCAACTCGCAGTCGACGACCCTCGAAAAGCCCATGGATATTGTCTTGAAGTCGCGGTCCTTGGGTATTCCTGTCGCCGAAGAGATCAAAACTCCACGCGCACGTATGGTAATCACTCACCTTGTGCTTACTAACTTCAAAAGTTACGCCGGCAAACAGATCGTTGGACCCTTCCATGTATCGTTTTCATCTGTTGTCGGTCCCAATGGTTCCGGAAAGTCTAACGTCATCGACTCCCTCCTCTTCGTGTTCGGGTTTCGCGCCAGTAAGATGCGTCAAGGAAAGATCTCCGCCCTGATTCACAACTCCGCTAGGTTTCCCGACTTAACTTTCTGCGAAGTTGAAGTACACTTTCAGGAAATTATGGATCTCCCTGGTGGCGCTCATAAAGTCGTTCCCGATTCTCAATTGGTGGTTTCCCGTAGAGCGTTTAAGAACAATTCGAGCAAGTACTACATGAACAAGAAGGAGACAAACTTCACTACCGTGACCACGTTCCTCAAAGATCGCGGAATCGATCTTGATCATAAGCGCTTTCTCATCTTACAGGGTGAGGTTGAATCGATTGCGCAGATGAAACCCAAGGCCGGTAATGAGCATGAAGACGGTCTTCTGGAATATTTGGAGGATATCATCGGCACTTCGAAATACAAGACGCCTATTGAAGAAGCAGCGACCGAAGTTGAAACTCTCAATGACGTTTGTGTCGAGAAAAACAATCGAGTCCAGCATGTTGAAAAGGAAAAAACTGCACTCGAGGATAAGAAGGACAAGGCTCTGGCTTACATCCGGGACGAGAATGATCTTACGATGAAGCAATCTGCTCTGTATCAGGTCTACATTGCGGAATGTGAGAACAACAACAAGGTCACCGAGGAAGCTATCATGCAAATGCAAGAGCTGCTTAACATGGAACTGGAAAAGCATGAAGGAAACGAGTCTGGAATAAAGGAGATCGAAAAGAGATACAAACGTGCGACCAAAGAATATGAAAGCATGGAGAAGACTACTCAGGCAATGATCAAGGAAATGGCGAAATATGACAAGGAGGCTGTCAAGTTCGAAGAGAAGCGAAAGTTTTTGACCGGCAAGCAGAAGAAGCTCGAGAAGATTCTACAAACTAGCCGGTTGGCGTCATCGGAGTGTGCGAGTCTAGTTGAGAAACATACTTCGGATATTGAGAAGAAATCGGCGGAAATCGTTCAGCTTGAAGATGAGATGAAGTTGGAGGAGGAAGAACTTGGATCAATCAGAGAAAGTCTGAAAGGCAAAACACAAGGTCTTTCTGATCAGATTGCGGCGAAGCAGAAATCTCTCGAGCCCTGGAATGCCAAGATCAATGACAAACTTTCTTCCATTGCCGTCGCTCAAAGTGAACTTGATATACTTCATGAACGGGGTAATGCGGGTGCGAAGGCACTAGAGGAAGCTCAGGTTCGGGTTTCCGCGATCGAGGAAAGCTTAGCGGAGAAGGAGACGGAACTTGAGGAAAAGCACCAGGAGAAGACTCAGCTCGAAGCCGAAGTTGAATCCCTCAAGAAAGACCTCAACAAGCTATCTCAAAAGGAACCCGAGCTTCGCTCTTATGTGTCTAATGCACGGCAAAAGGCAGAAGAGGCTCGAGCAAGCCTTGCTAGCACGCAAAACAAAGGCAGTGTTTTGTCTGGTCTGATGCGACTCAAGGAATCTGGCCGTATCGAAGGGTTTCATGGTAGATTAGGCAACCTGGGAACGATTGAAGAGAAGTATGATGTCGCCATTTCGACCGCCTGCCCGCAGCTCGAGAACATGGTGGTCGATACCGTGGAATCAGGTCAGCAATGCATCGATTATCTACGCAAAAACAATCTTGGTAGAGCGAACTTCATTCTTCTCGACCGCTTACCCAAGCGAGACATGTCTACGATCTTTACGCCTGAAAGTGTGCCACGATTATTCGATTTGGTCAAACCAAAGGATGCTAAGTTCGCTCCGGCCTTTTACAGTGTCTTGCAGAACACATTGGTCGCCAAAGATCTTGAACAGGCTAACCGCATTGCTTATGGCGCCAAGCGTTGGAGAGTCGTTACCCTTGACGGGCAACTCATTGACCTGTCTGGTACCATGAGTGGAGGAGGAACGCGTGTTGCTAAAGGCGGCATGTCCTCGAAACAAGTTGCCGAAACTTCCAAGGAACAGGTTTCCAAGTTGGAATTCGATCGTGATGAGTTAGAGAAGAAGCTTCAACTATTTCAGGACAAACAACGTCAACTGGAGACATCGCTTCGTCAGAAATCCGATGAAATCCCCAAATTGGACACCAAGATACAGAAGATTGGCATTGAGATAGAGAGCGGCAAGCGAAGTCTCGTAGATGCCCAGCGTCGTATCAAAGAACTGAGCGTCGAACATAAACCGTCCAAGACAGACGAAAACCGAGCAAAGGCATTGAATCAACAGATCACGGCCCTTCAGGAAGAAGTTGAGAATTTGCGACACGATATGGCCGGGATTGAGGAAGAGATTAAATCTCTTCAAGCTAAGATCATGGAAGTCGGTGGTGTCCGTTTGAGAAGTCAGAAGGCGAAGGTGGATGGCTTGAAGGCCCAGATAAATCTTCTGTCCGAGGAAATATCAAACGCGGAAGTCGCGAAATCGAAGAACGAAAAGCTCATCAAGAAGCACGAAAAGACACGCTTGGAAGCTGAAAAAGAGGGTGAACAGCTGAGCACAGAGATTGAACGACTGGAGGAAGATGTCAAGAATCAGGCAAACGATGCCTCGGGTTCGAGACAACAGGCGGAAGATGCTCAAGAGGTAAGCTCAATGGATTCGGCAGATGAAACACGTACTGACTCTAGTCCGTCTAGGCACTTGAGACGAAACGTGGAGAAATCAAAGCCCTCAAGCAGGAGTTGGACGAGAAGACGGCTGAACTGAACGAAACGCGCGCTCAGGAGATTGAAATGCGGAACAAACTGGAAGAGAACCAGAAAGTCCTCACCGAAAATCAGAAGCGCAGTCGATACTGGGAGGAGAAGCTTTCAAAGTTATCACTACAGAACGTCAGCGATCTTGGTGATGCTCAGGAAACGGCGGAGTTGCAGACGTTCACTGCTGATGAGCTGGCCGACATGAACAAAGAGTCACTCAAGGCGGTTATTGCAGCGTTGGAGGAGAAGACACAGAATGCTTCCGTCGATCTATCTGTCATTGATGAGTATCGCCGCCGTGTTGCTGAGCATGAGACGCGCTCTGCAGATTTGAATGAGTCACTGACAGCCCGTGATGCTGCCAAGGCCCGCTTGGATGGCCTTCGTTCTGCTCGTCTGACTGGCTTCATGGAGGGTTTCAGCACGATTTCACTACGTCTCAAGGAGATGTACCAGATGATCACGATGGGTGGAAATGCTGAACTGGAGCTCGTTGACTCTTTGGATCCTTTCTCTGAAGGAATTCTCTTCTCTGTCATGCCGCCGAAAAAGAGCTGGAAGAATATCAGCAACCTGTCCGGAGGTGAAAAGACGCTGTCCAGTCTTGCGTTGGTGTTTGCTCTCCATCATTATAAGCCAACCCCGTTATACGTCATGGACGAGATTGACGCCGCCTTGGATTTCCGAAATGTGAGTTGAACTGATCACCCCTGGCTTACAAACTATGTCGATGACTAACTCAGCACCAATAGGTTTCTATTGTTGCTTCATATATCAAGGAACGTACCAAGAACGCGCAGTTTATCGTCATTTCTCTTCGGAACAACATGGTAAGTGACCTTACTGCAATTATTGGATCGTTTCCAT
The DNA here is from genome assembly GCA_022814505.1 of Talaromyces liani. Classification (NCBI taxonomy): domain Eukaryota; kingdom Fungi; phylum Ascomycota; class Eurotiomycetes; order Eurotiales; family Trichocomaceae; genus Talaromyces; species Talaromyces liani. The sequence continues at coordinate 82,328 of JAKLNL010000051.1, forward strand.
GGTGTCTAACTGCACACTAGTTTGAGCTTGCCTCGCGCCTTGTTGGCGTATACAAAGTCAACCACATGACTAAGAGTGTCACCGTCGAAAATCGCGACTACATCACTGGTCGATCTACTTCGACGACAGCGGCGCCGACGCAGTCGTGATCACAAGTTTTTCTTGCATAGGTCTTTTTTATTATTTCTGGTCCCGGTCTATTTGTTCGTAGATGATCGTAGGGTGTAATGACGGGATGAGCACGTTCTATCGGAATGGGGTGAAAGCATGGCGATGATTTGATCAAGATTCTTCTTGTTGCTCGGGCGTTTGGTTGCATTGTGTAAATAGGATGGATTATGTCTTGATTAGTATTTCTATTTCTCTCTCCATCTTTCTTCGAGCTCTTTGACGGGTATTCTTTTTACACGATACGTTCTTGCTGCCTTAGGCCGACATTTATGGCATGCTGGTCTTTCCTTCTTTGCCGACGTCTGCTTTGCCTCGATCTTAACCTCCCTCTTTCTAGTCTGATGCGCTCTGACAGTTACCATCCCACAAGCCCTGCTGCTGAGTTATTGATATCCTGGCTTTCGGCCCAGACTTCAAGCACCTTATCTATGTCTAAGTGCGAGTACTGCAGGTCAAAGAACTGCGGCGGAAGAGATGAAAACTGAATCATCGTGACCTGTCGTTCTACCAGAGCCGCGCGTAACACCTTTTCCAGCCGACCTTTTCTTCTGTTAGTCCTGATATGGCTTCAAGTCTCACGAGACAATGTCGACATCTTTGCTGCAAATGAACAGAAACTTACGGGCTAGGTTCCATCCTTGTCCACACACTCGAAGACTATACATTATCAGGTCGATGTTCTTCGGCACTTCGACTCCAGTGATACGAGCATGCACGATGAAAAATCTAGCTGCCACGAATAGAGGGAAGATAAGATGAGGACTCATGTTCTCCAAATCGGCATCGTTTACGTTACGCACGACCATTGTTATCTCATCACTCGCGTCTAGGCATCGTTGTATCGCATGATAGAAGGGTCCGTGTGGCTGTTCGATTTCGTTCGCAGGAAAAGCTAGACGTTGATAGAGCGCGATGATGGCCATGTTGTACATAGCGAACGCTAGGATGGTGATGGGATCAAAGTCCATGTTGACCTCTACTGCCGCATTCGATGCAGCCATGTTAGTTGGGGGCGTGCGAGTGGGAGAAATTGTGGCGTGCTGGCTGAGCTGGTTTTGGTACTGCTGTTGCTGATCATGGCAGCTCTTAACCCCCGAATCGAACAACGTTGACGATGAACGCCACTTTTGTAGCCTTTCGTCTACGCCCTTGCATTCTACCTGCCATTTTGCTCTTCTAGCTGCAGTGCGACGATCGAAAGGTTGTTGGAGGAATTGATGTATAATGTATAGTTCATTGACGACAAGGTTGACGTACGACGTGAAGCTAGAAGAGGTTTCCAGATCGCCGAAGGATGCGACGGAGATATAAAACTCGGGCATCGTGGTCCAGAGCTCGTCACTGAAAGCAAGCCAAGGCGTATTCTGCTCATTCGACAATGACGCGCTGTTGGTGGAGGTTGTTGCTGACGCCGATGGCAAGATAGAAGGCGGAGGCCGAGTGAGGGATACATTCCAAGCAACACCCATGGTGGACGATCCATCAAGTATCTCTGTCATCCAATACGCTCTTGTCTTCTCCTCTTGATCAATAAGTGCATTCGGCAGCGGTAGCATGCGTGGGGGTAACATCGACGTGCAATTGAAGTTACTGCACTGATGCACGACAAGATCACGAAGGCCTAGCTGCATAGCAATTCTAGGCAGGGTAAGAACTATCAGCAACAAACGTCTTTTCAGACGACCGGATCTAACTCCGCTGCGGGAAGAGAGTAAAAAAAAAAAAAAAAAAAAAAAAAAAAAAACAAGCCTGTGCCTTTTACAAAGAGCAATTAAGTTCCAGAATTTGGATAATTTGCCGTTTCCGAACTCAAGCACGCTTATTATCAAAACAGCTTGGAGTGAGAATAATGATAGAAACTCCATTGCACGGATGGCAATATTCTGCGCGTATTGGGCAGACAGAACTCGTCGTTGGTCATGACTCAGAGTTGTCACGAAGCCTAAATGAGGAAGTGTAACGGCTGCAATCGCTTTCAAGACTTCATAATGTGGTGACAAGTTGACGCTGACTGACTGATCATGGAGTGTCTGCGAGAGCGATGCTTGGTGGAGAATGGGAAACCATCGATGATACTTATCGAACCATACGTTACATAGTTCTATGAAGTCAGCACGAGATGGTTCGATCGTTGTAGATTGGATGGTAGGTACTGCCAATGTCGGAGAAATGGGCTGATGGCCCAGTATAGGCACCTCATCCATATTCTGAGGCGGAGTGGGCATAAGAGGTGACTCTAATTCTGTTGTCAGTATGGTGGATCGACAACTGTGCTGAATCTGCCAAAGTACGTAGGTTGCATGTGATTCTTCGTTTCTCGAAACTCGGCTTCTAGTCTCGCTAATCGGCTTTCAAGTTGGGATACATAACCGGCTCGCAAACCGCGTTTCTTCTCTGATACAACATACTGGCATTGGGTGCCGTTCTTGACACAGAAACTGCAGCTTGGTTTTCGCCGATCGCATTTGACCTTGCGTCTCCGACAGAGAAAACATCTACATCCGCTGAATGAGCACTCCTGGAAAAAGTCTCTCGTGAACAACTTGTAGCTACATAAACATACACAGTCTTGCTCCTCTGAGTCGAAGCTGATGAACAGCTGCCGTCCTCCGAGACTTCTTCTTCTAAAGGACTAGACATTGAGGCAATTGTTGCATCCGCAAAGCGGACCCCAAAAAGACGGAAGAAGGATAATCAGAGCTTCGTGTTAACTTGTCTGCGGTCTCATCAAGAAAGCAAATCCAGGATACTGGCTTCACCTCGTAAGCTGGGTGACAGACAGTACGAGAATCGTGATTGACAGAGATGAAGAAAACGCCGTGACGGGCCATGTCGTTGCCGTCGCACGCTACAACCTAGAGGCTACCCATCCAAGATATCGCGTTGAGTAGACCCACAACGGAGACGAGTCCGAGAACAATAACAATGAACAGTGGTCAACAAGCCAGGTATGGGTACCACTTATACAATGAAGTGATTCAGTAGGAGCGTGGACAATAGTTGCCTGTGTCTCCGGGGAAATTGACACGTCTATCGTTTCCGATCTAACGAGATTTGTACACAAGGCACGGATGCAGATTCGGCATGCCTACCTAGAAGTTTGAGACCTTTTCAGGTATCTACGTACTCGAGGACAAAGTACAGTGGGTTTGAGGGGTAACCCGGCCGGAAGATTGAGAATGTACTCGCCTCGGAGCATCGCCCGTCTATACGGCCCAACAAGGCCCGGAATGACGAACAAGGCGTTTTTAACCTGTCCGAAACCTGCGCCAATGGCTGGAAATAGCTGATTGGCACCGGCCCCGACTTTCAAAGTGTCCACTGTCTGGGGTCTGGGGAACCCAGTCTGGGGAGACCCACCAGTCTCGTTTATTGCGGTTAGGGCTTGCCGGCATCAAATGAGTGCTATACACAGATTGCACAACTCGGAGTACAAGATGTCACGCAAGACCGCAACATCCTGTAAGGAGCATGGTTCTACGTTGGCATTATAAGGCTTGCTCTAGCCCTGTTTTCTGAATCTCCTTTTCACTTCCCCGAGATCACTACCTATACCCATTGTTCTCGCAACACTGCTACTATCCCCCTGCTTTTGAGACCTCCTATCCACATCATCATGTTGGAAGGATATCCCTTGGAGGAGCTATCACCGCCGTAAACTCATGTAGGTCGATTCTCTTCTTGTCTTAACCCAGGCCTGACTTCAATTAGGTGCACAGGCTTGGTACGGCTTCGATCAGGCAAGTTATATTTTCATACATTAATTTTCACTCCCTCCTTTCCTCTGCTGCCTTCGATAATGAAGTCTCGAAATGTCCGCTTGGCTGCCTGAATGAACAAAATGTCTAATTCTAGATCCAGGGCATCATCAGTGGTATTCTGATCAGCACCGATTTTATCGATACGTTTCCACTGACAAAAATGAGCAACATACAGGGTATCACATCTAGTTGCTTTTCTGCAAGTAATAGAAGTAGCATTTTCATTTTGTTGGAAGTCGCTAACATCCTATGAAGCTAGGGAACTTGGCAGGCTGTTTGGCTGCTTTTTTTCTACGGTGCCAGATTAGGGAAAATGGGCGTTGCGAGTTGGTGCTCTGATCAGTGCTATTGGGGCCATTCTTCAATTTTCTGCAGCTACATTTTCCCAACTTATTGTTGGACGGGTCATTAATGGTGTCGGCAATGGTAGGTGAGCCTGTGACGTTTACACTCCGCTTGACAAAACATGACTAACGACTTCGATATAACAGGAATGACTAGTTCCACTTGTGGTATCTTTCAAGCAGAGCCAAGCCACGGAGAACGAAGAGGAAAACTCTCTTTCATTGTGGTACTGCATAATGTCATTTCTACTGTTTAGGAACGTGGCTTACTCTGGCATGCTCCTTTGCATCTGGTGGATGGCAGTGGAGACTACCATGTGCACTCCAGGTGAGCAATAAACACCAGTCCATATGGAAATCAAATCGACCCAGAATTTATTTTTAACTGATGGAATTGAAACAGCTTGTACCCTGTATTGTACTGGTATCACTTCTGCCCCTGGTCCCCGAAAGTCCTCGATGGCTTCTTATGCGCGATCGGTTTGACGAAGGCGCTGAATCATTGAGAAGATATCTTAGGAAGGGGCTTTCTGCAGATGACCCTATTGTCAGAAAGGAGCTCCCTCCATTCTTGGCGCTATTCGAATTGAAAGGGAGTCACAGATCTCCATAAAAGAGGTCATAACTCTGAGAAGACAGATCTGGCCGTCTGAAGCGGCTGCTACTCGGATGTGGTGGACAGTTTATGCAGGTTTGTCATCAAATCATCAATTGGTCTTAGCTGTTCTAACTGAAGATATTTCGAAAGCAACTTGCGGTATCAATGCACTGAACTACTATTTCCCGACCATCTTAACTGTCAATATCGGACAGACTGATCTGATGGCTCGGATTCTGACTGGCTGCAACGCCACATCTTATATGATCTCATCCGGTTTATGCTTTGGATGATTGAGCGGTTCGGTCGTCGATCCTTGATGTTGAGTGGTCTTTGGTTGTAATTTCTCGCTTATTTGATGGTCGCGATATCCGTCGCTCTTCTATCTCATGCCCCTTTGCAGGTACGTGGAGTATCAAACCCCTTCGCATTAGACAATCATCTAACCATTCACATGTTATATAGTGGGGAGCCGTCGCGATCACTTCCCTATCTTCTACTATGCTGCCTTTGGCTGCGCATGGGGAATGGTGCCCTGGGTGTACCAAGCTGAAGTCAATTCATTAGCTATGCGTACAGAGGAAGAGCAGCAGCAACAGCGACTAATTGGCTATTCGGATTTGTCTGTACTCAATTTACGCCTACAGGAATTAGAAACATTGGCTACAGATTTTACATCAGTAAGTTACAGTCCCAATCCTTGCCACAAGTTATGTCTCTTCCTAACCAGCTACTAGTCTTTGCTTGTTTCAACCTAATATTTGTTGCCGTTGTCTATTTCCTATATCCGGAGACGGCGAACCATACACTTGAAGACTTGGACGCGTATTCTGATCGTGATTCCGGACCCAAGGCCATTATACCAATCGGCGACAAAGTCGCGAAGCAGACTGCCCTCCCGCTTGAGGTTATCGAGGCAGAGGCTCGCCGTGTTGCGGAGGGTACGACAACGGATCTGCACACGGTGACAGCAGTCCATGTCGAGGACGTGTAAGGACCGGTTGGGGCGGTATGATTCGTAGGTTCTGTCGGAGGAAGGGAAAGCCTGTTGAGTTTTGACTGAATGTATTACTTGAAGTCTTCACTAAGTGAGGTTTGAGAATCGTCCTTGGATATTCCATGCTATCTGTCTCGCACTGTAGTGTTGGTCATTTACATGTCTTTTTATTTGATGTGAAATGGTTTGAAGAACATAGACCTTAACTTTGAATGGTAGGAAAAGAGACAATAATGCCGCATTCAGGTATCTGGTCCCTCAAATGCATTACCTAGGTACCTAGTCAGACACCTCAATTCAATCCATCAATAGTACTCAAACACTCTGTTTATACATATGCCGTGTATTATACGCTGAAATACGAGTACTTCTAGCAGAATATCAATCGACCAAGTCGTAGACATGGACCGAAAACCAGGCATTAAACTCCAGCATTGAAGCCGTCTTCCAGACCAACTATATGTAATCCTATATCGCCACTTCCAGAATTATTGTAGCAATAGAAACTCACTCAGAATTGGCGAGATATCTCTCGACGTAATTGCCAGATATGGAGCATGCAGCAGGGCGGGCCATGTCTCTCCCTCCGTCTGCTCCTTCTACTAGGCCCGTCTCTCATCTGACCACTGACCACGAGTACAACCACAATAAGAAGGGGGAAAAGCATCCAATAACACAATGTGGCCTTGGGAGCTCGTTGGAACCTCTTCCGCTGCACGCGGGGTCAATTTCGCTTCTTCTTGGGCTGGTGGAATAAAATATCGATGCTGTTGTCCCTCCGTGCTGGACTAAGTTATATAAAGAGCTATAAGAAATCCTCTCAAACATTGAAAGATATGAATTCTCCCAACATTCAATGCTGGAAGATTATAGAACTATGTAAGTCTGAGCCTTGAACTGGACTGCTCCTTCAGGCAAGAACTTTTCCTTCTTAAAGAATACAGAAATTATACTGATACAGTCACAATTAGATACCTCCTTGCATATTACATAGCATTCCACTTTCTCGTTTTCTTCTTGAATCGATAGAGGTTGTGATCTTCCGCTCGAAATGTCACTCAAGGCGAACCACCACATCATTCAGCTGCCCAAAACAGCTGCACCGTCAAAGGATGTCGACCAGGTAGCGATTGCGCCAGCATGGATCACGTCTCTCGAAGGTATTCTTAGTGGCGCACCAGAGGAATACTCACGACTGCCCGAAATCTTTAACGAGGAATCCTGGTGGCGTGATATGCTCGCCTTGCAATGGGACTTGCGTACGTTGAAGGATATCAGCAAGATTGAAGCCTTTCTACGAGTCCATCAACAAAACTCCCAATTGTCTGGACTTCGTCTTCAGGATGAAGGAAAGTACAAATGCACCCTGGAGTCGCCCACGGCAGACTTGCATTGGGTGTCTTCCATGTTCTTCTTCGACAGGCATTCTGCGCCTGACACAAGACCCGAAGTCCGGAGTATGGAAAGCATACTCGGTCTATACATCTCTGCAAGAATTGAAAGAGCACTCAGAGCCTTTGGGTCATAAACGTGCTTATGGTACTATTGAGTCAATGCCTGGTGGCTTCGATAAAGGGACCTGATTGGAGAGAAGGCAGAAGAAGGTCAATTTCGAAGAGGGGGAACCACAAGTTCTTGTGGTTGGTGCCGGTCAGTCTTCACCAGTCATCGAATTGAAATGAATATGAAGCTTACATGAACCGATATTCAGGCCAAGCCGGTCTTAACCTCAGTGCTCGATTACAGACCTTGGGACTGTCAATATTGATTGTGGATAAGAACAACCGAGTGGGAGACAACTGGAGAAACAGATATCGAGTGAGTTACGAATTCATTTCCGGTTTGTTTGATAAGCGTTGCAGGTCAAGAACGACAGACTGCTGACGGCTACATGAAAACGTAGACATTAGTTACTCACGACCCAGCCGAATTCACACACATGGATTACCTGTCATTTCCCAAGAACTAGCCTCAATTTACACCCAAAAACAAGTTGGGAGATTGGTTTGAAGCGTATGCTAGCTTGTGGAACTGAATGTCTGGACAAGGGCAAAAGTGGAGGGCGCAACATATGACGACGCAAAATTTTCATGGACCGTCAATATACGACGATACAATGAAGATGGAACCTCTAGGGAACGTATTGTGAAGCCTAGTCACATTGTATGGGCCACCGGTCATGCTGGAGAGCCTCAAATTCCTACATTTCCCGGACAAGATTGCTACCAGGGCGTTGTGTATCACGGTAGCCAACATCAAGATGCCTCCAAGTACGACGTCAAAGGCAAGAAAGTTGTGGTTGTAGGCACTGGTAATAGCGGTCATGATATTGGTAAGTCTACCCGAAGTCTCAATCAACTCGTCTACACTGTCAATCACAGGATCTTTTGCTAACTCTGCCGCAGCGGAAAACTTTTATCAAACGGGGCAGAGGTCACCATGGTTCAGCGTAGTGGGAAATATGTGTTGACGTTAGACAAGGGGGTATTCATGCTGCATGAGGGGTGCCATGATGAGAACACGTGAGTAGAATGTCAGCGAGCAGTCACTCTTCGATGTCCAATCTAACAAGACCACAGAACATCCACAGAGCAGGCAGACATCATTGCCGAGTCCCTACCCTTTCCAGTCCAATTTGCATTGAACGTGTTTCTCACGCAACGCATAGCTGGGGCTGAGCGTTCAACTCTTGAAGAGCTCCAGAAAGCCGGCTTCAAATTAGATTCCGGCATTGATAAATCTGGCATTGCACGTCTCTATTACACCCGTGGGGGCGGATACTATGTCGATGTTGGTCGTAGTCAGTTGATCATTGATGGGAAGATCAAGGTTCGTCAAAGCCCCGAAGGAATCAAGGGCTTTGCACTCAAGGCCTTGATTTTGGCAGATGGCACAGAACTGGAAGCCAACGTGGTGGTTCTTGCAACTGGTTATGATAATATGCGAACCACGGTCCGCAAGGCTCTCTGGGATGGTGTTGCGGATAGGTTGAAGGATGTCTGGGACTTGGATGAGGAAGGTGAACTGAATGCTGTATGTGACTCAATATTGTTTTCCACCTTCTTGATGTCAAAGAAGTCACAAGCTAACTCGTCGATCGTCAGATGTGGCGTCCTTCCGGCCATCCACGATTCTGGTATATGGGTGGAATCTGGCCCTTGTGCGGATTTATTCCAAATTCCTCGCCCTACAAATCAAAGCAGTCGAGGAGGGATATAGCATTGAACAAATTGGGAAGATTAACAGTGCGGTCAATGGAATTAACGGTCACTAAATGCATGGCTAGTCGTTGCACTGTTTCTAATGGCCATGCCTGTTACTTCATGTATGTCACGAAGTCTACGGAAAGAATAGCGCGTCAAATATGTAGTCGGGATATTCGAAGAATGCGTAATGTCCGTTGAGTTTTGTCTTTACCATTTTTTTTTCTTTCATTTGGTCTGTTCCCTGCAGGTAACTAGAATCGTTGTATCTGATCATACAAAGCATGTCCGTAATCGCAATCCATACCGTACACAGCGAAGAAACCTCCCACAACAATCAAGTGCGCTTAAGCAGCAATGGTAACCTCGACCTCAACACCAGCCTCAATGTTGATGATGATCTGCTTGACGGTCTCGGTGGGAGCGTGAAGACTGTAGCAAAGGGAAACCATTAGGCATTGGATCTCAACCGACGGGAGATGTCATTCGGAAATCGTTCGGACAGGGCAGGACTTACTCAATCAAACGCTTGTGGATGCGCATCTCGTAGGTGTCCCAAGTCTTGGAACCCTCACCGTTAGGAGTCTTACGGGTGGAGATCTTGAGGGTCTTGGTGGGAAGACGGACTATAATAACACTATAATTAGACCTTGTGTGCCTCAGAACTTTGGTTGAGGGTAATGATACTGACCGGGACCCTTGACGGTGAGAGACTTGCTCTTGGCACGCTCAATGAGCTCCTGGCAGACCTTCTCGAGAGAGGCAACCTTGCGGGAGCTGAGGGTGATACGGATCTTGTGGATTTTCTGCAAGGCGACAATTAGAAATTGATGCGATTTGCGAATGTTTTGCATTGTTGGGAAGAAAGGCGACGAACCGGGCCCTCGCCGAAATCCTTCTCGGGCTTCTGGAAAGACATTTTGACCGGTTGAATTGAATGAAAGGTGCCAATCAAGACCTGAACGCGCAACAGGGTCGAGGGGTTCGGTAATGTGATGAAAGGCGTAGATGGTGGAGGGAAAGAAGATTTGATGAAGATTCTCGCGATAAGATAGACGATCTAAGCGAGGGCGCTGTTTGCACTGTTTGAATGTGCGCGAACTCCTCGTTCTTGGCAAGCTGCACGTGATATGGCTCGGTTATTAGCGCGCTAATCCTGATCGGGAGCCCGTTGCTTAGCTAGTGCCGATGACTAAGCGCGCCGATGGGATGAGCTGGTGTTGTCCAATCAGATTGCTGGAACGATGACTGCTCTTGCCGTTCAGCCCATACACTCTTCTTTCCATGAAGTCTTACACATCCACGTGTGGTCTGCTTCATGATATCTCACCAAGGAAAGGCTAGAGTTCGACATGCGACCAGTACCCGACATTGCCATCCATCGAATTTGTACCGATAAAAAGAACTGACATCACTCCATGGATCTTCCCCGCCTCATACCGGTCCCGCCATCTGTGGTGCGGAAAACCATCCCAAACGAAGAATGGGAGGCCACTCTTGATGCGTGGATCCTGTTGACGGAACTTCGTCTCCATCTCTCCTCAAAGCAGTTCGGAGAATGCGCGCATGCAGACCGATTCAATGCTCCCTTCCTGACGTCGTATTTCGCAGCTCGTGACGATACTCGGCTCTACGGATCGAATAACAGTACGACTGCTAGCAACAAGCCAAAACTTCTACGAAAGAGTATTTTTCTGCTTATGAGGAAATACTACTTGAATGTGCAGTCATTTCCTATGGCGGACGAGTTATTGGATTGGCGATTCCTTGGCGACTTTTGCGACACCTATCACTCGAGCTTAGCTCTGAAACAACTATTATCGGAAGTATGGACAAGATACGAAAACGAGATATCGCCTCGCGTCGAAAAGGGCAAAATCGAAGTCATGGAGGCGCTATCAAAGGCCAACAAGGCAAAACAAGTGACCGCAGCTTCCGATGCAGTCCTTGATATTCGGCGTTTAAGTGTTTTAGCTTCCGCATTACCGCAGGTTGGCTGCCTGCTTATGACAGGATCCGATTATCTCGATAATTTGCATGATGCTTATAAAATATCACTCTGTGCCACCAACGAAGCCGACGGCAAAGCATTGAGAAATGCGCTGGTTGCAAATCTCTACGTCAGTTTGACTTCTCTGCTAAAAGTTTCCAACCCCAACCTGTCCCTTTTGCTTGATCAACTGTTCTCTCTCAAAGTCTCCGCGGATGTCGAGACAACCTCTAACAAGAAACCCACATTGTCGCCAGACCTATTGTCGGATTTGGTGTGTAGTACAGATATCCTTGTCCGGATAGAGCGATATTTGACATCAACGCCACAGAAACGTGGTCAGGATCTCGTCTGCTCATTAAGGGGATATCAGCAGCAGATGAAAGGGATGCATAATCAACACTACCAGCGACATAAGAAGAGGAAGGACAAAGGCAAAGCCATCTCAAACACAGAACAATACGACGGATTACACGTTCACAAAATGTCCTTAATAAACCAGATTCGTGACCTGTTTCCGGATCTTGGAGAGGGCTATGTTGTTCGATTGCTCGACTATTATGCAGATAGCGTCGAGACCGTAGTAGCTCATTTGTTGGAGGGCCCACTCCCACCTGAGCTAGAGGCGCTCGACAAAAACGAGCCTCTCCCGGATCACAACTTGCAAATCCACGATGTGATGGAGCCTCATCATACTCCACCCCAGCTTGCCTCACCTCAGCCCAGATTTGCCCGAAATATAGATTTGGAGGATGACGAGATTATACAAGCTGCACGGTCGGCGGCTGTTGGACAAAACAAGAAACTGCTCTTTGGTAGAGCCAATATTGATTCTACAGCTGATACCATCCTCGCTGATCGAAGCCATCATGCTGCTAACAAAGCGGCAATATTATCCGCATTGGCGAATTTTGATTCTGACGACGATGAACGAGATGATACCTACGATGTAGCTGATGTTGGCGGTACCGTCGATTCGGGAATGGGGACAGGAACATTAGATGTCGAGGGCGAGGAAGAAAAACGTAGCAGATTAGGTGCAGCCGTCTCTGGAGATGGAGATAAAGATACTATGGAACTCGACATGACGTTGTATCGATTATGGAAATCAAACCCTGCACAATTTGCGCGTGACTCGACCACTCGACGATCTCAATCTCGGACCACGCTAAAACGCGAAACTGGAATGACCGATGAAGCTATTGAAGGATGGGCGGTCATGCTTCAACGAGACGTGAAAAATCGAACTCGCCTAGAATCAAAATTGGCACTGGATGCCGGAATAGGCGGTGCTGGCGGAGCAGCCGTAGGTCAGCCCGAGTTGGCCTCAACCGCTTATCGAAGACCGAACGTGAAGACAGCAGTTAGCGAATTTGAAGACCAGGAGAGCGACGCTGGCTCATCTGCTGGCGCTAGAGGAAGGGGAAGAGGGAGAGGTGGACCAGGAAGGGGCGGACTGAATAGAGGACGGGGAGGGAATCGTGGACGAGGCGCCAATCACCGCCGAAGAGACCAGCATGCCAAGAAGATGGTGAAGGCCGGAGTGCTTCCTAGTTGATGCATTACTAGGCAGCCTTTACTACTCCTCGTCAGGTACTTGCTAAGTGAGATCAATCCACATAGAACTGCTGGGGCCTTTCCTCTCAGGGAAGTGAAACTCGCATGTCTAGTAGAACCCGTACAGCTCATGTACATTTCACAGTGTACTGTATACGACTAGACTTGTTACTGGTCTGTTCTCGTATCTGCAGCTATAAACCAGTTCATTTGACATATTTACAAAGTGACATGCCCCGGTGAAGGCGGCACATCTCCTGTCTCCCATAGAGTCACATTCTTGCCAAGCACAAAATCAACACTTCCGCCATTGATAAAAATATCCTCATGAGTCAACCAATTCCTGTGCCATTCTTTACCATTCACGCGCACGCTCTGAACGTAATAAGACCCCTCATTGTAATCCAATCCAGTGGCAGTAATGTGTAGAGTCTTGTTTCCGTTGATCGTCATATTGATCTCCGGGAACCAAGGAGATCCAATTAAGTAGTTGGGCTGAGTGACAATGGGATATAGTCCGAGAAGCTGCCAGAGAAGCCAGGAGTTCATGGCACCTGCATCGCTGTTGCCAGGGATTCCGTAGGCAGCATCCTTGAAGCTGTATGTTTGTGAAAAAGAGCACAATCTGGTTAAATGCTCTCAGTACCTAGGTATTGGACTTACTATGTATTGCTCAGATTACGAGATTGTTGTACTGATTTTGCTTGCTTGTTGATGTAGTGATAGAGATAAGGGGTACCAAAGTCAGGTTCGTTCCCAATATTCATCAACGTAGTAATGCCAGCTCCGTTGGCCCCCAGATTCTGTTTGGCGACTCCAGGTTCGAACTGACATTTTATTAGTTAGGGACTGTTTGTATCACTATGATCAACATGCTAACCTACCATCTTGTCCAATCTTGACTCGAACATAGCTGTTCCTCCCATGAAGTCAATCAAAGTCTCGACATCGTGAGGTATACTAAAGGTATATTCTTTGAATAATTAGCCGAGGATCATGAGTGTGAACAACCACGTAATATCAGCTAGGAAGACATACCCCAAGGAACACCTTCATAAGTGATAGAACTCCATTCACATCCTCCGCAGTACAATGGGTCATATCCACTCTGATACGAGCCATTTGCGAACCTAGGAGCCAAAAACCCGGTGAAGTTCAAACTCGTCACGTCATGATCCCAAATCAACTGCCAACCGGCGGATCGATTTAGATATTTCTCCTTATCCGCGGGCTGGATTCCTGCAGCAACCTGACTCAGCGCAAAATCATTGAGACTATACTCAACTGTGCGAGAGATACAGCGTGTATTATGGTCAACAGATACGTAACCGAGTTCTTTCCAGTCGTCGAGAGCACCGCGACCTTCTTTTGTGCTTGCCGTAAAATCTGTCGGATCAAAGGTATTGTACGGTGTAATTTCGGCATCTTTGACCATAGCGGCGTAACCTTCGGTCCAGTTGATACTTCCACGAAAGCCTTTGACATATGCATCAGCTAGAACGTTATCGCCATTGGAGCCCCCTTGAACGAGTCCGTTCCAATTCCCAGATCGACCGTCGGGGAGATAACCTTGATGTCTGAGTAGTGAAGATTACATGAGTCATTTGATAGCAAATGCAATCTTTAGTGGTTATTAAGAAGGTCACTTACTTGTAAATATCAATAAGGCCACGAATCATCGACTCGTAATACGAGGGCTGTAAGACATGATAGAGGCTGACCGTACATCGAAATATATCCCCTTTATAAAGTAAGTCAGAGGAAATCCGGATTGAGCTCAAGGGAAAGCTTACACAAGGTATAGAAGTCGTCCCAGAATGGCTCATCAGATACCCAAAGAGGGTTTTCTCCAGTCCTATCGGAGGGCATTAAACTAGAACTTGTCAGCCCTGATACACTGCATAACGACTATACAATCCTTTGAATTAATATCATCAGAAGAAAGGGGTAATTACTGCATGAAGTAAAGAGAGCTGTAGAGAAGTCTCAAGTTGGTGATGTTAGCGGAGCTATCCGTGGGAACCCTAATTTTACTGAATACGTCCGTATTCCACTCGTTAATGGAATCAGCAACTGTATCATCTAAGCTCCATGTAGGGATTTCCGAGGTAATATAGCCTTTTGCGGTGTCGATTGACATAAAGGATACTCCTATACGAGATGTGATATTCTGCGGAGCTGCTGTATCTTTATTCCATCCAAAGAGAGCACCAATACGAGCGTTCATGGGTCCGGAGGTGGCTTTGGTTGTACTGTGATTCCCATAGACCGTTTTCGGGAAACCGCCGTTTGCTAGATTCTGATATCGCGACATTGGGTCTGTATTCTCCCCGGAAAAAATTTGTGCTGTTTGGGCAGCTTGGGAGAACTCGCTGTAGAAGTATATGGTATAAGGAGCACCTGTTGTTGTCAGTCATTGCATCTTAGACCAGGCATCTTAGACCAGAACATAATCCGAATCAAGACTAACCATTGTTCCAACCGCCAACGTATGTCCCGTAGCCTTGATATGAGCTACCATTGGGGTTAATCTCAATTTCACCGCCAACATAGAACTGAGAACCGGAATCTCCAGGCGATCCAGGAAGATACTAAGTCAAGAACGAGACGTTGTTAGAAACATAGGGATAGTGTATCTCCCATCTGACGAAAATGCTCGTCTTACATGAGAAATATCAATTAATATGTACTTCCCTCCACTTGGAAATAAATAATTGATGATACCGGCATGTCGAGAAGCGGAAAGTTCTACAACAACATCGTTTTGCAATGTCGTTTTGAAGTAACCGACACTTGCAGTATCATTACCAACCTGTTGTTCTCAACACAATCGTGATTAGAAAAAAAAATCCTGAGGTGTTTTGATAGTAAAACAGATAAAACAAGCAAAGAGGCTTACTCTTGGCTGGGCATAAGTCTGGTTGTCAAGCAAATTCACAGGTGCCTCAATCGATGTCAAAGGCATCTGAGGGATGACACCGTATTTCGGAGCACCACCGGTACCACTTTCGTGCATCATGCCTGTGATCCATATTAGAGTAGCAGACACCAGCACGTCAGAATACATCCAAAGAGCTTACTGAAAGCCGTCACATTTCCTTTCGGGGTCCACCCTCCGTTGAGCACAGCGGTTGACCAATTCACAGCAGTCGAGTCAAGTCCGAATTTGACAACACCAAAAGGCCGGGCTCCACCCACAAAGATATCACCACCCCCAAATCCCTCACCCGGCGTTGGGCCCTCGGAGCCCATGAAGGTGTTTACATATTGAGAGTAGTCCACGATGGAGCCCGACTGTCCTTGAACATGGGAGACCAAGGCAGTCAGCGACAAGGAAACACGAATGGAAGATGAGACAAGCATCTTAAACTTCCTCTTTTGGATCTCGTTCTCGCATAACGATGGTCAGATTGGGCTCTAGGCGAGATGACGCTTAAATAGATATCACCGCCGTCGGAGGAATTCTCAGACTGGTGAGGGGAATGTAGCACCACATTCCACTAACCTGCAAGTCTAGGACTTTAACCTATACGACTGACGTCAATTCTGAGCTCTTTGCAACAACTGGGTTAGAGAGGCTTACTCCTCTTGGAAGATCAGCAAACCCCGCATTGTGATTGTGTCTAATGCAACGTCTGGTGTCAGCTGCTTGATGATCGGCTTATAATCATCTACTTCTATGAAGAGAAGAATAGTTGACAACGTGATATTTGATGATTTGAATCTCGAGTAAAAAAAATAGAGTCCGAAGGACATTGGTACTCATATCACCCGTATTCCCTCACGGTCCACATACCTAGAGCGCATCACCAAGGGAGACCAATTATGAACAACTTAGTCGATAACTCGATAGAAAACACCCTCAAATTTTAATTCCGACGATTCACCTTCCTGGTTGACTGTGTGCGTACTTCCATGGTACATAGTAGGTTTCTCGGCAGTTGTTTGAAAATATTTGTTCAATTGACATCAGCAAAATCCACGAAGCAAACTCCCGTTGCCTTTCCATTACTATCGAACTCCACCCCTTCATCGAGCAACAGCTTCATCTTCTCCCTCGAATAGTCTCCCCCATTAACCCACTCGCCCTTATACCCGCCTAGCGATCGATCTGTAGCGAGGACTCTGTGACATGGCACTGCAGGAGCGAATGGATTGTTCTTCATAGCATTTCCGATTGCGCGAGGTCCTGAGTTGAGATGTTTGGATATGGCAGAGTACGTCGTCCATCGTCCCGGGGGGACGCTCAGGAGTATTCGGTAGACTCGTCGGCGAAAGGGGGTCAGTGTTGGATGAGATGTGATGCGAAAAAGTGTTTTATGTAGTTGAGACTTTTCCCCGGTGGGATTTTGGCTGATTATATACGTAGTTTTCTCCTGGTTCTTTATCTCGGTCAGATCAAGTGATGCAGTGGCCGTCGCCATAGGAGCTATCGCTGCCGCCATTGTTCTAATTATATCTGTAAATCACTCTCTCACAAATCAAGGATGAGCGACTGTGAGTTGAAATACCAAAGAGAAGAGACACTTGTAGACCCTGCAAGATGGGTATAGGTTGAAGTTGTACGCGAAGAAGTGGTCTGGAGACGCGTCGTGTTCGTGACGCAAGAACTATATCCTTGTAAAGCAGTTATCAGTTCCTCAACATGCCATATGCTTGGCGTGCAATGATCTCGATAATTCAGTGAACTATAATAAAACCAGTAACATGAATATAAAACATATTAACCACGATAGAAAGCAGATGAATTGTTGGATGCGACAATGACTCACGCGTGCTGAGGAAATCAATTGATCACTAATCATCTGCGATAAGATACCTAGGTGGATAAGATAAGATAAGAGCGAGATATCGAGAGAGCTTCTGGTAGACTTGTACGGAGTACTGGTAGAAATAATATCCTTCATTAATTCCTATCTTCGATCTATTTCTCTCTTGTTGGAGTATTTAAACTAGCTTCATGATGATAAAGTGTGCGAGAAACAATTCAGTGACACATATTCTGTGACCTGTCAGAAATGAAACATGGAAAATGATAAAAAGTACATATGAGAAGGTATCATTTGTAATTGAAAGATGAAAAAGAGAAAAGAGCATGAATCTATTAAGAGACCGAAGGAAGAGGAATGGAACAAGAACGTCGGTGGCGCTCCAGTCATAAAGTCATCAAGCATTAAGACATCAAGTCGTAATATGTATGTCTATGCAACAGAACGATGTCCCAAGTCACATCATATGCGATGAAATCAGGTGTCGAGCATGGCACGAGCCTTGCGCTTCCTGTTTCCATTACGCTTGGGAATATCATGGTTGTGAAATGTGCGCAAATGTTCCATGAGATGGTCACGACGTGGGAAACCAATGCTACCTTTGCGAACGCAATTTTCCACTGGGCAATCCATTGGCTGAGGGGAGTGAACGCTTGATTCGTGTCGTTTGACGTCTGCTCCACGAGTGAATGATTTGCCACACTTCTGGCACTCAAACGAATGAGTCGGTCTGGTTGGAAAAAGTACAGTGTTAGCTTCTGCTGCGTGTTGCGCGCACTGAGAGAATAGCATAACTTACTTCTTTCGTCGTATACGCTGAAGTAAGGGAGACTCTTCAGCAGGAACTCTGTCAGCCAAGCTTGCGGGAGATGGGACAGACTCAGGAGTGCTGGGCGCTGGTGACACTGGAATCGGTTGTGACGAATTCATAGGCCCAAAACGCATGTGAGCAAAGTCATCACTCTGGTAGCTCATCGGTGACGCTGAAGCAGGCGATGCCGAGTAGTAGTATGCGGAGCACGGGTATTCTGGAGGGCTAGATTGCACCGATGGACTTAAAGCCAACTGGGGCGCCGAACGGAAGTGATGTTTCGGTAGAGGAATCGCAATTGGGCGTGTGCTAGACGCACTGGTAACCCCATCAATAACAACAGTGTCGGAGCAAGGGACCGAAGACCGGACTTGATGCGACATCAGGGCATGAGTTGGCGAGAGATAGGACTGGGCATTGAACATTGTCCCACCGATATCACCGTAGGGTGAAGAATTGCCAGAGGTCATGTCTCCGATTGCATTTGTGTACACATTAATATTCATGCCCATGCCAATGGCGTTGTTCGTATTCACATTCGTGATACCCAGGCCCATGTTGTGACGAAGTCCAACAGCAACTCCCATGCCTGCTCCCGATCCAGTAGACAGAGTGTGTTTGGACTGAGAGATGCCGTACTCGTTGTGTAGTCGGGAACCATAAGGCTCGTAGCCGTTTGAGACAGAGTAGACCTGCTGTCTCTGGAAAGTCAAGCCAGCACTGGTATTGGAATTAGCGTATCCCATGGCTGAGCCATACTCGAAATGGAAGGGGTCCTAGAAAATTGGTTAGTCAATTTTTTTGAGATATGATGCTATTGAGCAAGAGTTTCCGCTGTAGGCACCATTTTGATGAGTCAGATCAAGATGGGAAAGTTCACACCATTTCAGTATCCATGTAGTGTGTCTACAAGGAGAGACGTGCAATGTGCAATGGACCAAGCGCACACTCAGCAAAGTATCCCCACGACATCCAAGACCTCACAGCAGGACTTGGGTTGAAATGACAAGACGACTGTTTTAGAGTAAATTTCGGACAGGCCAGTATGAGACTTGGGGGGAAAAAAAGAAGAAGAAGAAGAAGCAGATAGCAAAGCACAGAGCTCTTGTCGAAGAGTCAAGAGTGATGGTGTAGGTGGAAGGTTGACAAGCAGGACCCTGCGAGATGTAAAAAGAGAAATTTCTTCTCTAAGCGACTCACGAGAAGTCAATCCTGTCAGGGCGTTAGAGGAGCATCTGGCTCTAAGGCTCTAATCAGTAGTCCAAGAGCGCACGTGAGGATCTCAATCTACTGTCCGAGTATTCTTCAATGGCTAACAACTAGCCATGAATAGAGTAGAAATAGGGATTGGGTGAATCAGAAGCAAACGAACAGAAAAAGGGAAAAGACAAACGGAAATATCACGGAGTCTAGACAGACATTCAGAGGAATAGACGGAGAATTGAAGACTCGATTCCATTGTCTGGCGCAAGGCACGCTGATTGGACAAGCCGCTGGGCAAGTCAGGCTGCATGGAAGGAGCGTAGAATGACGCTAGAAGGCCTTGGACCCTGTAAATAACGTATTGTACGTACTAGTACTGTACGGTAATGCATTTACCACATGTACGTACCACGTACTGCGCACTATAATTAGCAGCACACACTCTACGAGGACCAGGTAGAAAGGAGATACAATCCTGTCCGAATTGTGATGCTTCTCTTAAGTTCGATCGTAAATTCTAGGAACTGCTCGTATAGACAAAGTCGACCACCAATTTACACTCCGTACAGAGCAAAGCACTCTACCCTTCTGAACGAGTCAGTGCTCGAAAATTAGCGCTTCCGTATCACTGTGTAAGAGACCGATCCGTGCTAGTGTGCCGCCATCATTGTCAACTGACCGACTCGCACAGCGATCATCTAAGGTAAGAGATCTCATTGGTTGTTGAAACATGATAATGCATAACCGGCTAGTGCCACGTACTCTTGTACTCTCTGTACTCTGTACTATGTATAAATATGATGGAAATGCGTGCGTGGTTCATGGTGGAGCCGATTTCTGAAAATGATGCTCCGCCCACTGACTAGTCTCGATACGGAGAAGTGCATCTCCCAACATTATTTGCTAACCAGAGACCGTCTAGTCCAACCCAAAACATGCGGTTCATTCACGTCATTGCAATACGAGTCAATATGTGCATGTATCACCAAGGACAGGTACAGAATTTGTCGACGACTTATACAAAGATCTGTTCAACCTATTTCGGGAGATAACTATTGCAGCCACGGCATTCATGGAGCTGATGTTCGTAGCAATCCATAGATACTAGCCGCGAGTCAGAGTTACTCGTCGGCCCGTGCCGAGCATCGAATCCATAGCAGTGAAAGAAAGACAAGAAGATTAATCCCTATTGAAGGACAAGCTAAAGGAAGATAAGTACAGAGCAACCAAATCATCAACTTAGATCAGAAAATCTGTGGAAGGCCAAGTTGAAGCGAACAGGCTTAGATTGCGCGATTTTATCTGTTTCTTTATTCGCAAGTGCGTAGAGTTCTTCTGTTGAACTAAACTCTCAGGCTTTACCTAGGTAGTGTCTAGCTGGAAAATAGTCCGAAGACCTTGAGACTGCCCGTTTCTATTGTCAGGGCCATCGTGGCTGATCCTCGTTGTCGAATCAACGAAGCCAAGAAATATGAACTGTTTCACAGGACCTGCATAAGACGAAGTTCTTTGTATGGCAGAACCATGCAGAGTATGCAGTTCTGCCGAATTTTGTCTTCAAAATGCATGCCGACCAAACCGAATGCTACTAAAACGTGGAAGAACGTACAGTGACAAGGTGTACGTATCTGTATGGTATGTAAGTAATATATTTCAATACCGTACGCTCATCTATTGGATTCGCGGGGAAAACACGGCGGGAGTCTCCGAAACAAGCCCCATGACTTCCCCTCAACAGCCTCAACTATTCCTATTGAGTAAATCATCAACAATCTGATCATGGATAATTAGAGAATAAATACCTCAGCTTTGATTGAGAACCCGACAATTAATGAGACAACAATAGCAATGGTTGTCCTGAGGAACGACCCATCATCACCGACCGATTTTCCAACAATAGGTACACGACCCCATGGCAAACGCACTGTTGTATCTAGCAGCCCAAATGCTTCAGGATTCCTATTTTGAGATGAACATCATTTTTTGCACTCGGCTAATTCCTTTGGACGGATGAATAGACATAGTAACAAGAAGAATAAATTTAGAAGAATAAATTTAGCCCCCGCATCGTCAACACCGCCTCAGTCTATCGTCTCTATTGCTGATCCATGTCGACAGATTCCCCAGTCCCCGTTCTCGGACTTACATACAAGGCTGTCTCGCAATCAGCCTGACGTAGTTCAAGTATACGGCTTCGCGCATTTAGGTCCCAAGTCGCGAATGGAGGTGCCCCATGGCTATTAACCGTTCGATGAGTGAATTAAACCGACAAAATGCCGCATGCTATGTAGAGTGAGGCGAGTAGTCTGAAGAATTGAGGCTTGATTTGCACGAACAACCGATCAATAATATCAATACGTACTCGAATCCGCGGACGGAGTATAGTTAGCCACGACGATAATTTACACTTAATACATAACACACATGTCGTATTCATTGAACACCCAATGCTGTTGACTACCTATTCTAGGGTAGTAATTATGCCGACTACAACTTGTGGATTGTGGAAATGGAGAAGAGACATGGCTAGCGGTACTCAATTCGGTGGTCGAAGGTCGACCGTTACTGTTGTAGGTAGCCGGTTTCATTTTGATGACGGTCGCCGTTCATGACAAGTAACACAGTGCTGGAGTAGGATGGCAGGAAGCCCGATGCGGTAGCCAGTGCTGAGAATGAAGGTCCTTGATTAGCTTGAATAGAATCAAAGTTCATCAGACAACGGGTCGGACGGTGGACAGTTTTACTCCGGTGTTTGCACTGTTTGCTCGGTGGGTCGCCCCTGTTGCCAGCGAATCAAAAAGTCTGGCAACTTAACATCACAATTCAACTTACTTCACGCAGGCAGTCGCTTCTGGATTGTGCTTCAGAGATTATGGAAGATGAGGATTTTATTACTGCCAGACAACAAGAGGAAACGGTACACTTATCCGGGAGCGACGATGGGACTGAAGCGTATACTACAGAGGACGCGTTGAGCGATCACGACCCGAGTCGAAAAAAGGCAAAACTTAGGTGGTATGGGAATACGAAGCTAGAGCGAGATTTGGTGAAGCAAATCAAGGCGACTCACAGGAAAGATTTGTCCCGGATACTGTACCGGGCATTCTTGATTGAACAACGCCGAAAGAGAGACATTATCAAAACGCGCTATCCAGAAGAAATCGCAAAAGAAGATCAATCTACCGACGAGAAGGAAACACGGAGCTCAAAAGTTGGATTGAGAAGCAGAGACTTTATCACGGCATGGCCGCTTCGACCAAAAGACTTGCAACCAGAAGGTTTCGGACTACATGGAAGCCTTCTCATTCGAGACACGCAAGATAAAACACGAAATGGTATGCCAAATCGTGTATTAGTTGATCTGTCTGGACTGCGACCGAACGCTGTCCCTGATCAACAAGCTGCCACTTCAAGTTCTGATAATGATGAAAGTCTATCGGACGACTCTATTGCGAGACCAGATGAAATCGCCGAGTTCGGTGAAAAATTTTACTCGTTCAAAAATGAGCCAGACCCCCGACCGAGTGGGCAAATAGAGGAGGTCCTTTTAGCGCGCTTGATGAAAATCAGCAAGGAGAAATTTCGCAAAAGAATACATACTACACAGCTACGTACTGATGGCTTCGATACCTCAGATGACGATCGACTGATGACCACCCAATTACGGCCTTTGGTGCGAAATTTGATCGCCTGTCTGAATGCATTTTTACGTGGCATGGATAATCAGGCATTTGGGCGAGGAAAGAGACGACTGCATTACAACAACTGGGAGACAGTAATGATGATGGCTTCACAGCAAGGTTGGCCAAAGGAGATTCTACGGCGAGCAACAAAAAGGTGCAATGCCATATTCAAGGGAGGTGCACAACCAGAACAGAGTCTGTCTACAATCAACGAGCCACAACAAGAAGAGTCGACAGAATCCAAGCCTGGTAAGAAACGACACCTCTGTCCTGTAAAGACCTGCATACGACATAGGATACCATTTGCCCAAATACGGAATTTAAAAGAGCACATGGACAGGAATCATGCAAAAACCTCCATAAAAGAAGAAAGTTAGTGCGGAGAACGAGCAAGCAAAGACTTTTATGGAAATATCACGGACCTCCGATCAAAGTCAAAGCTGCGGCCTTATCGACGGGCGCTGTATAGTCGGATACCTGCACGGCTCAAATGCCGCTTGTGCTTGTGTTTCCGAAGTTAATGAAGCAGTACCCTGGGTTAGGGTTAGTGTTGCTGCATTGATATGACGAACCGAATGGCCGAGTTACTTTGGCCCTTGGGCTTTCTGTCTGGAAACACAGTGCTCATTCCTGCTCTCTTCGACGTCTGTCTTCCTTGTCCGGCCAATTAATTGACACCTGTCAATGGCGTTGAGACAAATCATTCCCAGCTGTTCGACTGCCATGACTCGTCAATGCAGGAAATAGGCGATTCCCGATCGCGACTTCTGTTTTTGGCAGGTGGCTTGCACAGCACAGCACAGGGCGACCACGTGAGGACTGGACGGAGTAAGTGTACCACGTATCGTGTGGTTGTATGGGCGCGGCTTGGCGAACTCTGCTGGAGAACCGCAGGCGGCAGGTGCCATCCAGAGTGGGGCCCCTTGATCGCTCCTGCCTTTTTCGCATCCCTCCCCGCCAGGCAAAACCAGACGAGAGCCAATCAGCTCGTTCAATGCCTTGGTCTTATCAGATGCTAATCATGGGCTAGCCATAAGCGGCAAGAGCCCCGGTCCTGTCCAATCACAGCCGCACCACAGCAGCGGGAGTGGCGGGGCCGCTGATACACAATCGCTGCGGGTGGCCAATCAGACTGTGCGATTGTATTGCTTAGCTCTTTTTGCCTTTGGGCGAATTTTCTTCCTGGAAGGACGGACCAAAGCTTCTTTAGCCTCTCGAGTCTCCGCCCTCCGCGTCTGATTTTTTCGTCCACTTTCCTTCTTGCGCTCGTGCGACCAGCCAGGGTACATAAATAGCTCCTTCAGCTGGGCAGACACGCGCGATCCCGTGGCGGTCCTCCTCTGGTTACTCCTTCTTGGCTTTGTCTTTCTGTTGTTGTCCTACGTACTGCTCAGAAAGTCCTCGCGTTTGTTTGACACAATGGAGTACGACGCGGAAAAGGGCCCCGGCGCGCCCGAATATGCCACCGACACCAAGGCCACCTTGCACGTCAGCAGTTCCAATGACGACTCGTCTCCCTCGGATATGCGCATTGGCGATGGCAGCATCCTCGCCAGGCTAAGTGCTATCGAACGGCGCATGGACAAGAAGTTTGGCATGGAGTCAGAAGCCATTGTTCGCAAACGCCCCGAGGATAAGCGACCCGTGCACTGGAGAGAAGAATTGTCAATGGCTCTGCTCTGGGCCAGTGGTACAATGAATATCTCGTGTTTCGCAACCGGTTTTCTCGGTTGGGAGTTTGGGCTTAGTCTCAAGCAATCTATCGTCATCACAATCTTTGCTTCGATTCTAGGAGGTGCCGTGACCGCCTACTGTGCTACTTTTGGAGCCGCGACTGGTCTGCGCCAAATCAGTGTCAGCCGTTTCAGTTTCGGATGGTGGCCGAACAAGGTTGTTGCCATCCTCAACGGTATCCAACAACTGGGTTGGGCCGCTGTTGCCTGCATTACCGGTGGTCTCGCCTTGACTGCGGTCTCTGACGGCCATGTGTCGTTGGTGCTCGGTATCATCATCCTCGCTGTCGTCGCCTTGGTCATATCCTGTTTTGGTTTGAAGTTCATTTTGATCTACGAGCGCTACGCGTGGATCATCTTTTTCATCATCTTCCTCATCATCTTTGGCGAAACCGGCAAGTATGCCGACAACACAACTCCAGCCTCTGACACGGGTGCGAATCTCTCTGCATCTGTCTTGAGTTTATTAGCTATTGTTTACGGTTCAAGTGCTTCTTGGTCTACCATGGCCAGTGACTACTACGTGCACTATCCGGTAAACGTCAGCCGTCTCAAGGTGTTCCTCATGACTACTTTTGGTATTGGTATTCCGACATCCATCGGCATGGTAGCTGGATGTGTTGTAGCTTCCGCTTTGAACAATCGACCGGACTGGAGCGATGCGTACGAGCAAGGAATTGGATACCTCATCCAAGACATGCTCTACCCACGTGGTTTTGCCAAGTTCCTGCTCACCGTTCTTGTCTTGTCTGGTATCAATGTCAATATCATCAGTCTCTACAGCGCCGGTATTTCATTCCAACAAGTCTCGAGACCTTTGGCAGCAATTCCTCGTTTCATCTGGACACTGTTGTGCTTTGCAGCTATCCTTGGTCTTGCGCTCGGTGGCCGTCAAGAACTAAATACCTACCTACAAGACTTCCTCAGTCTTCTCGGTTACTGGTGCACAAGCTACACGATTATTTTACTCGAGGAACACGTATTCTTCCGCAAGGGCAATTTCGACAACTATGATCTCGAAGGATGGAATGACCCCTCCAGACTGCCTCATGGAATCGGTGCAGCCGTTGCGTTCCTTCTCGGTGTGGTCGCCTGGTGCATGGGTATGGATGAAACATGGTTCGTTGGACCTCTAGCGAAGCTCATTGGTGACTATGGCGGTGATATTGCCAATGAATTCACCTTCGTGGTGACTGCTTTATCGTATCTGCCGGCTCGTTATCTCGAGCTCAAGTATTTCGGCCGTTGATCGGCCCAACGCTTCGGAATATGTAGATAATGCACCTCTGTATTCAGTGTACTTAGAGAAATAATCAAGCCGCGTTTCGTTGACAATAATACTCAATGATTGACCAGTTACCTATTTCTCAAACATGCGTAGATTCAAACTATACTAGCAAGTGTTCAATTCACCACCTGTTTTGTACAGTCAAGGCACTGGCTCTTCTTTGTCCGGAAATTGAATATGACATGACGTCTTGCTCGCCTACAAAACTATATATCGCAGTCTTCTCACGCTGAACAAAGTCTTTGAGAGTCTGAGATATGTTTACGAGAATTACTTCAACCTGAGCATGCCTACCAGCTGACCCGTGGACGTTCTGTCCATCTACGGATCAATTGATGGGTGTATTAATTGATAATACGAGGGTAACCGTCAATTATATATACTATGTAGATTCCGTCAACTGGTCTGTTCCACGGATATATATTCTTGACCTTGAGCCAACCACCAGATTCCTAGTCGTGACTGTTCGAACAACATGGAATTGAATATGCCACTACGCACATGCAGCAGATCAGTCAGAAAATTCCACGGTCGCTGTGATATATCTTGCAAATCTTCAATTGTTGCCTCGTAGCTCAGGCATCGAGGGCAAATAAGGTTCTCACAGGGACGCGTTCCTATTGGCTCAGTCAAGCCTCTCAGCCATGGAACTTCCAAGCGAAGAAGCGATCGACCGCCTTTTCCCTGCGCGAGTTTAAACGGACGTCTTCTTTTGTCTCAACAGTACGACTTGCATGTCTCCTTCTTTCAAGTCTCTTTGATTGCGCGATACTGCCCGTGTTGAGTACGTATCAATATCGATTAGTACTTATTACTTACGTTTCACATACGATTGGTCTCTCCGCTTCTTATCTTCCACCTTCTAGAAACGGCGCAAGGTTAGTAAACAGACCCGCTAATTACCACCCCACGATGCGACACTGGGATGATCCAACATGGCAATTCGACTGGCGGATCTCGCAATCAAACTCCTGAAAGTACTGGCATTGTCTGCTCGTTGAAATCAAAATCCCAGGATCGCTCGCCTTCAACAAACGTTTATCTCCGGCTGCACATTTGGATTTTGACCGGTGACACCAAAACCACGCCAACGGTGGGTGCGACCATACTAGATTTGACTCTAGAGTCAGAAACACACAAAAGCCTAGTCCTTGTCTACTCCGTAGTCTCTACCCCGCCGACTAGTTATACACGTACTAGTGCATGCGATTCGTCTTACTTTCTTTCCGTTTATTCGCCGAGGATTTGAAGCATGCAGAAGCCTCTTTGTGATGATCAGCTTCCTTGGTCCCACGCTAAGCAACCCTCCGAACCTTTTTCCCATTGATATGATGATATCGCGCTTTTCAATGTATGCGCGCAATGCATAATATGTACTAGTAGCGAGCTAGCCATGGGAAACTATCCGTATTGAGATTAAACAACACGCCGAGGTGGATTGTTTGGATTTGCAGCTACACCGTCCTGCTTCCTCCGGAGCTTGGCGACCATGGATCAAGTCGCATGCATTAGATTCGGTGCAGCATTGTGGTACTAACCTAAGCGCATAGACTGGTCTAGTAACATAGCCTGTTTGTCCTTGCTAGTACTATCTCTGTATCCATGTACATGTACAAGGCTAGTCCCTCCCCTGGAAATGGGGTGATACATAAAGGCCGTACATCCCTCTCGTCCCAGATGTCTTGATGTGAAAATAATCAGAAGCAAGCTTATCAGCTGCTGTTCTTTGCAACATCGAGAGATCTAAATCGTCGCGTACCCTGCTACGTCCAGTCAAGATGCGATCGATCCTTTCGGCCATCGCCCTGAGTGTTTCATGGGCGTCACTTGCGGCAGCCTCTAGACCGAAAATTCCCAGGGCTCCGGCAATTGCAGCAGCGGCCGAAGACTACCAGTATGCAACTGGATGGTTTGACCAGCTCTTGGATCATGACAAACCAGAGCTAGGTACATTTAAGCAACGTTACTTTTGGAGTACCCAGTACTGGAAAGGACCTGGATCTCCGGTAGATAGCCCTTATGCCTTGGATGGTTGATTTGAGATGCTAATTCAGTTGCTAGGTTATCGTGTTCCAACCGGGAGAGGTCACTGCGGAGGGATTCGAGGGATATTTATTCAACGTGACACTTACTGGTGTTTATGCGCAGGAATTTGGTGGTGCTGGACTTGTTCTCGAGCGTGAGTCATTTCCTACCTCATGGTTTCTGCGGTTCCTAGTCTGACTTTATAAGACCGCTACTGGGGTGAATCCTCCCCGGTTGATACATTGACGCCCAAGACCATGCAGCAACTCACTTTCAAGAACGCGCTTGCCGATGCTGTCTACTTTGCAAAGAATGTCAAGCTTCCTTTTGACAACTCTACCAAGAGTAGCCCTGAAAATGCTGTATGTATTGTTCCTCTACCATCATTGCTTTCCATGATCGACACTAACAGGCCACATAGCCATGGATTCTTGCCGGTGGCTCATACAGTGGAGCTCAAGCAGGCTGGACTGCAGCCACTCTGCCTGGCACTTTCTGGGCTTACCATGCATCCAGTGCACCTGTAGAGGCAATTTGGGACTACGTGAGTATTCTCTGCTCTTGTCAATGTGTCAAGTTCACGTCTGACAATTCTGCAGTGGCAATACTTTGTTCCTATCCAGGAACGGCTACCGCAGAACTGTAGCACGGATCTAGTCAAGACGATTGATTACATTGATTCAATCTTGACCGGACCAGATGAAAGCGCCAAAGATGCCTTGAAGAAGAAATTCATGCTGGGAGATCTTAGAGATGATGACTTTGCCGCGTATGTTCCATATTTTGTAAGGCAGTGATGATTGAGTGCTAACAATCCGAAATAGAGCTATTATGGGAGGTCCGTTCACCGGGCAGACGACTAGTTGGGAACAGGCCGGGGTTCTTTATGAGTTCTGTGACTACGTTGAGGTATGCATATCTGCTGATCGCATCATCTACACAATCTAATAAAGTGCTCAGAATGTCCACGCCACCCCTCCTGCCAATGCCAGCGCTGCTGGAGTCGGCACTACCAAAGCTCTTGAAGGTTATGCCCAGTGGTGGACTACCTCAGGCTTGCCTGGGGGTAAGTACGACTTCAAAGCAAAACCATGTTCTTCCGGTTAACCAAAGACCTTGAACCACAGATTGCGCCAGTTACGGTTACTGGACGGATCAATATGAAACAGCTTGTTTCGACACTTACAACAGCTCGAATCCACTATATGCCGACAAATCAATTAACAACACGGTAGATCGTCAGTGGATGTGGTTCTGTTGCAATGAACCATTTGGCGCATGGCAGGAGTAAGTACTATTCAAGTGAAATTAACATGGCCCGTCTGTCTGACAGTCTACTATCATAGTGCTGCCCCCGAAGGAGTGCCATCTATTGTATCCCGCCTTGTAACAGCGGACTACCTCTCCCGAACATGTGGAACTTTCTTCCAGCCGGATGATGGATATACTTATGCCAGCGCTAACGGCAAACGCCCCGACTCCCTTAATGCATGGACAAAGGGCTGGAGCGGAACCACCGAGCGTGTGATCTGGGCCCAAGGGTATGTTGTTTCCGATCCACTCATATGCTGCACCTTTAACTGAACTTTAACGTGTCATAGACAATATGACCCCTGGCGCGAAGAAACCATCTCATCAGACTTCCGTCCAGGTGGTCCAGCAAAATCTACCAAGCCCAATCCCATCTTTGTCATGCCCCAAGCCAGCCATTGCTATGATCTGCTATGGAGGAACGGTGACGGGAATGCCGGTGTTCGCGACGTTCAGAACAAGGAAATCGCGCAAATGAAAGATTGGGTTGAGGAGTTCTACGCTAAGAAGTAGGCAGTGACCGCTAATTTCCAAGTGGGAGGTTGTCGTGGTGAAAGATTGTTATGACTCTATATCCGCGATGAAGAAACTGTTCTATGCACAATATGTGTACGGAACTTGGTATATTCATTACTTATGACTTTCCGGGTTTTTTCTAGCACATTTATTCCGTCCATGGTCGAGAACCTTCTCATTCTGTCTATATACTATTTCCTCAAAAATATTAGACTTTTGTCGATTTTGTCTTCATAAAGGGTTTCGGGCTTTTAGTTATCTTATTATCTTTATTGCCGCAGTCGATTGGACAAAAAAAACCTAAGGTATCGGACGCAGTGGACGGAGGAAAAATGCTCAAAGCCCTGTTTAAGATACGAATAAAGCTGACAATATATCGGAATAACTGATACAACAGGCCATATTACAACATGACAGCAAATGCGGATGTTAGATCAACCCAAGACCGTTGCGGCGTTACATACCCCCAACCCCTCAGTTATGAGATATGAGTCATGACTACGAAGCGGGGTTACTACGATAAACCTTCAGAACTTTATCGACGTGCGAGTTGGAAGTAACTAATCCATTGAAATTCATCTACTCCAATTTGAAGATGGTGAAGACTGTGCAAACATCGTATATACACCGTTGCCCTAACTCCTCATCCGTGCTAAGAGATTTCCCGAAAAGTCGTCTACCAATGTCATCCCCGCCATGGCCATCAAGCGCAAAATTGGTCCGGATTACATTTATTTCATATGGCCATGCCAACGGTCCAATTGTGCAGCAGCAGCAGCAGCTTAGCGAAGCACCATATCACAAAACCCTGGCTTATAACATTCGACACTTGCCAAATCCACCACGCCATTTGCGAGTCAAGGCAACTGGTCTATCTCGGCGACTTCAGAAGGGATTCCTTCAGAATAATGATGTTGAGACATTCTTGGTGAAAGTCCAAGGGGAGGTTTTGGATGCAGTCAAAGAAGGAGGCGGCCATCTTTCGGCTCATACCGAGGAGCAGGATGACAATATCCAAGGAGAGCCCGAGGAAACTGATCAGCGCTCTAATCATTTAAGCGAGCAGACCGCCTTGGAAGGCGCAGCAGACATCGATATAGTTGTGACAATATGCTGTGAAGAGGGCCGTCATCGAAGTGTTGCGTTCGTCGAGGAACTAGCCCGAAGACTGGCCGTGCCCAAAGATGGGGATGATGACTTTTCTCAGCACTGGCAATCGACTATCAACGTTATACATCGTGATATCGTAGATGGCGAAGAGGGCGAGCAGCCTCTAGGTCAGAATAAGCGTCCCAACAAGGCTCAAGCAAAGAATAGACAGAGAGAACGACGAGAAAAAGAGAATAGGTATAATTCGCAGCTTGGAGATGATGAATGAATAGTTACCTAGCTACTGATTGATTCTGCATGAATTTATTGCCGGGTTTGACCACGGTAGTAAACCCTCCTAAAAAACTAACGCAATGAGCAGGAGATGAGAACCAACAAGTCGCTGCAGCTCAAATAGGCAACATCATGAGCTGGTTTTAGATTGCAACGCATAGTCGAAATACTAGCCAGGTTTCAACGATCCTTACTCCCTTGTCTTTAATTCTTTTAGTGTCACGCCATGAGGCTTAATAAATTCTAGCCTCCAAGGCTAGAGCTTAGTCTAAAACTTACTTTTAATCTAAAACTTTGGCAAGATCCAGCATTGGTCTGTATAAATTAACCACAGCAAGCTATTGAAGCTAATCAAAACCGCCCCCAAAGAACCCAAATCCTTGTATGTTATTCGTCACCGTCGAGCCGAAATCGTGAGCAGTTTATTCTGCCACATTTCGTCTCCGGTAATACGCAAATTGCCTGATTCGGCGGGGGTAGTTGGGAACGGCGGTATCGTATAGAGACTTGAGAGTCTTTGGCGTGGATATCGACTCGCATGCTATCCACGCGAGAATAGTCTGGAATCATCTCTCCTGGAGCGATTCCCTCAGACTCTATTTTCATTATTTCTTCCAGAGCCAGGATCGACCCGGAAACCCAGGCGTCTTCATGATCCCTAAAGTCCTGTAGTAATAGCATCACTTGACGCCTAACTTGCCAGTCGCGGCATTTAAATCCGCAAAAAAGTAGTGGCGGGATGATAGCGGTCTTGGCGGGAAAATCTGACAGTACTGAAGAGCTTTCCGGAGCCATAAGAAGTGATTTTGCTAGCACGATGACCCGCTGAAAATATGATAGAAAATGGTCAAATCTCATTTCGGAATGTTCGTTCAGCGCAGGCTGGTTATTTGTGGATAATTTGATATGGATCACTTCACTCCATAAAGAGAGAATTGAAAGTGTGTCACGATCTTTTTGAGACACATTATCCCCGTGTATCAGCACAGAACGCTTTAATTGCATCCTCCAGAGTCGAAGCATACTCAGAACTGAGGCTTCTCCACTGCGTAATAACCGGCCGGTAAGTGCTAGAGTAAAGCCCTGACGATCGTTCTGTAATAAGGTCCATCCAAGAACGGTTATGAAATGATTGACTACCTCGGGATTAACGTCGGATTTTGTAGGGCGCGAGTCTTCAACAACCGGCGAAGGAAGTGATGGGTCATTTTCTTCAACGAAGGTCGTTGGATCCGTACATGTTGTTCGATGTATTTGTAGTTGAGAAAACGTTCGCATTAGCACCGGACCACTTGAGCTGCCGCCAAAATCATCTTTTTGCCATTCTCGTAGAAGACGATATCCCGAGTGAAAATGATAATCAGCGGTCTTGGGATCATCCTCAAAGAGAGCGAGATATACCAGCACAGCGCAAGTAGTGAGTACCACTTGGTTCCGTGCAACGCCTGGCGGTTCCTTTGCGAGAACTTTTCGAAGAGATCCAATGGCTTTGTTGCACTGCTTGAGACTTAAGAGTTGTTGTTCAGATTCAGTGGCTTGGAGTAGTTGAGCACGCTCAAATTCTCTTTGCCTGGCGCTCATGGCAATCACGGCATGGCGGACTGCGGGTTGCTCCTCACCTAATTGATGAATCAACCCATGCCAGAACTCATCATGGAAATAAGAGCCACAAAGACGAGCTGTAGCGTTGTGGAAGAAATGCAAGTGCCATCTTTCAGGTGGAGTGAGATCGACTTGAGTGGGAGAAGTCAACGAGATAGAGATAGCCAGCTTTGGTTGGACTGGCAATGTTTTGGGTATTATAGGAACATATTGTCTGGCAGGTCGAGTAGTTTTGGCTTGTTTTTCGGTAGCGGTGTAGTATCCTTCACAATCTCGTCCGGAACTGATACACCTGCGACATGAGGGGCGATTCTCGTCGCATTTCTTGTGGCGGCGTCTGCTCTTCGTTAGTAACGGTGATTGATCAGCGATAATGAAACAGAAGCAGCAAGATCGATTCACTCTTGTCTTCTGTCTTCGTGTGTGCAATGAAGCAAATATCAGGGAAAAGGGGCATTTGCGGGGAGAGTCAGTGTGGAAGCCAGCCTTACTTGCACGTTAAACAACCAGTGCGCACTTTCGGGTGACTAGTCCGCACCCTTCGGTCCTTATCATCGCCGTCGTCCACTTTTTCGAGTATAACCATTGTGGAGGCCTGGGGATGGATTGTCCAAGACCAATCCAAAGTTTAAATCGTCCAGGACGCGTCGATGTCTTTATAGCCAAAGTACGCCACGGGGACAGGCGATGTGTTCAACGTGCATTAGCATGTCTGACATGTTTAACTATTGATTTGCATCCCTCCACTTGGCACTCGCTGCACAGACTGCGCTGGACGGAATCAGCGTAGTTCGAGCGCAGTGATGGTCATATACCCAGAAACTGGTTAGTGGTCACCTTGTGAAGGTGAGTTACTGTAATGATTAATCCAGTGAGGTTGGCGGGTGAAGAGGATGGGATGGGTCTCTCTTCTATTTTTAGCCGTCTCTTGTCCCGTGACATACAGTAGCCAAGACCTCAAGGAAGGCTATACTAGGGTTAGGGTTGATAAGATAAGGAAAAAAAAAAAGAAAAAGGGCGCAGAGAGGATCGAACTCTCGGCCAAAAGATATATAGCTCAACTGCTGCAATCTCACACTCTACCTGTTTCAAATCAGAACCTGGAAATAACAACGCCTCTGTTCAGGGCAGACTTACCACTGAGTTATACGCCCGTCGCGTTCGGTGCTTTTCGGGATGGCTCGGAATCTCAAAGCGCTACTATATGGGCCTATATTTTATCATCTTCAGAGAATCCAGGGGCTGTTGCCGTCGTAGTTGTCAATGAGCCGATATTGTAAAGCTAGACGAATACCGCGTTCGTTGGGGCTCGCAATGAGAGTGCCTTAGGATCCGATAGAGATGCCCGGATGGAGAATAATACATAGTTTGTTGAATGGGGATCTGCCTGTGGCATCTTCGTCAACGGTGAATGAGAAAAGATATCAACGTGGATACTATAAATTCTTCATGGCTGTCAAGCAAGTAGAACATATGGTTCTATTGATTGCATTATATTTTGGTGCTCTTCTTGATCGAATGGGAGAAATACTAAGATGACGTAGTGGGTTGGATCCTATGGGGAAAACCTTGTGATCTCCGAGATGTTGCAGCACACATCCATAGCGCAAGTCCCAGATGGGCTGGAGGCAATAGCATGGGCAAGGACAGAGGTTGGCTGCTTTTGAGACGTTTGAAAAGTAGACCATGCCCAGGCAAGATCAAGAAAGTACTCTCCTACTAAATTTGTCACGTTATCCTTGGCGTGCCATCTTGGATGGATGTCGGAGAAGAAGATCGTTCATTATTATTTGTAACTGATGTATACACCGGACCCTTGATTACGAAAACAAGAGACGCCTTTGACGTTCTAGAATGAGGAACCCATGGCGGTGTCTGTAATAATGACCGAGTTAGTATGTTCTATCCAACCAAGGTTAGAAGAATGCATACCCGTTTTCGCCTCATTGAAAAATCTCCGTTAAACATGACCATAAACCAAAGCGGCAATCTATAAAGTGCACATGTGAACTCTGGCTCAACACAAGGCAAAGTGCGTTTACGAGCCCTAAATAGAAGTGGTTGCCTTACCAGACTACAACTGAATGGGCCGACTTTTCCCCATGGGGAAATTATTTAGTATGGCACATGATCAACGAAAAGGATTGTTTAAGGTACGGTTGACAAACCGTCTGACCTGGGGCGCGAGATGAGTTGCGCAGACTCAAACAGATGCTCAAGCAGACGCTAATTTTACAACATTCAATGGGTGCAACAGCCGTTTCTACCAAGTCTATACCTAGCCTCTACCTGAGCGGGCCGCTGAGCTACGTAGAGTAAGCATGTTCAACGTTTCAGTTCGTTCTTTCGTACAATACTGACTAGTTACTCTCCATACTTTTGACGACCAAATTCTGTTGTCAGACAAACCTTTAGTCCACCAGGAATCTGATGTCGAGCAAATAGTCGATAATCTTCGCTAATGTTCTCAAACTCGTCTAAGAATGGAGTCTAAGCGTCAGAGATTTACCCAGGCCGGTTGCATGTCAAGCAGTACTTACCGTCGTACGTAAACATCCACGAAGGATCATATTTCCCCTCGATCACGAGGTTAAGCAGATGCGGATAGTACTGTGGAACCCAGTGTCAAACGCTTTGACATGCCGTGGAATTTTCAGGACCATACCTTTGGACCAAAATGTTGGCCGCCTCTCACGGTAATGCCCTTTTCCATTAGCATTCCGATAGGAAAGTCATTGGTGCCCCAGAAGAAGTCGCCAATCAGTGCAATGTGCCCTCCTTTACGAGTAGATTTGAGGACTGCATGAACAGTATCGCCACTGTCCGATTCGGCTTTCATATACCGCATGGCCGCATGCTTTGGCGTGTTTATGCTACGGAACCCGCTGGCTTCTATACCGCAATCTAGCCCGTGAGGCTGAATCGACAGAATGTAGTCGGACACATTGGGATGTGCCACCACATCAACCGGGACCATGCCAAAACTCTTTGCAATCCGTAATCTGGTTTGATCTTTGTCGACTGCAAATACTTTACTGGCTCCACGCAGCTTTGCAAGGCGCTGAATCGACAAACCCACGGCTCCGCAACCCCAGACACCCACAATATCACCTTTCCCGACTTCGGCTAATTCACATCCATGCCATGCAGACGTTGTCGCATCTGCCAAACCCAGGAGCTTCTTCGGAGAAATATCTTCGGGTGCTTTTATGCAAGTCAAATCTGCGTTTGGGACGCGACAGTACTCGGCTTGATCACCGGAATATCCACCCATCAATTCTGAAGAACCGAGGATACCCGAAAGTCGATATCCGTATTTGGCCTCCATCTCCTTGGACCCGTTGGTGGTATCACATAATGCAAATTGTTGTTTCTCGCAGTACCGGCATTTTCCACAGGCGATGATGGGCAGGATAATAACCCGATCGCCGACCTGGAGACGATTCACGGCGCTCCCGACCTTTTCCACAAAACCAATAGCCTCATGACCTACGATCCTCCCCTTCTCCATGGACCTGTCTAGATCGCCTTCATATATGTAGAGGTCCGAGCCGCATATTGTAGTATGGGTAATTCGAACGATGGCATCAGCTGGTTCGGTGATGGATGGTTTAGCAACCTCGGCGATTTCGATCTGGCGTCGACCCATCCATAAGGCTGCTTTCATAGTTTCTGTTTGAGGCTTATATTGTGGAGTAGAAATGGGTCGTCTAGGTTAGGCTTCCGCATGACCCAATATAACCCGAACCCAACCCGGACCCAACCTGGCCTGGGTTGGGTTTTAGGTCGAACACTCTGACCCAGCTTTGGGTCCAGATTACGCTTGGGTGACCTAGTCTGGGTCTAGGTCCCCAACTTAGATTATAAATATAATATATATACCAAGGTTCTAAGACTATATAAATTATGTATATTTTGGCTGTAATATTTAGTATTTCCTTTATAACTAAATCTAGGGAAGCAAGAAAGACTTAGGAATATGAAAGAGTTAAGAGATGAAGAATAATATATTTCTATGTATAGTAGAGATCTAACTATTAGTTTATTACCCTAGCCTGGTAGTATAAGTAATCACTTTAAAGATTGCCTTATTAATTACTTTAATGATTACCTTATTAATTGCTTTATTTCTTACTGCTTAGCAGTATAAGTGATTACTTTAATAATTATCTTATTAAAGATTAGTTATTATAAGGCTTGATATTGCTGTTCTAATACTAGCTAATAATATTTAAATATACTATTATCTTAACTCTTGCGCTTCTATCCTAATGTTACGGGCTAGTCCCGCCTTACGCTCAATATAAGGGCATATTCGATTAGAAAGCTAAACATGAGAAAAGAAAGAGAAAGAGAAGTCACAAGTTCCGAGGTGTATATAGGTTTATATGGTTAACGGGAAATAGGGGCTTCCGCAGGTGTTGTCTGGCAATGGGGATGGTTCTGACCCCTGAGGGCAGAAGCTGGCGCGTAGCTGTAGGCATGGAGTGTAGGTGTAGGCACTGGGCAGGTGCTGGATTAATAAGGTAGTTAATGAGGCAATATAGTGAGGGCTTTGCCTGAACACCCTTCATAAGATCAGCTTATAATATTACCCCCCCTCCTTTTTTAAGGCTTTCTAAATGTTAAGCGCTTCAGTATCCTCTAGCTGGTGTTTGTGCACCTATGAATAGTTATTATAGCTAACCTATTTGACTAAGTATTTGTGTGATTAGCCCTGGCTATGTTTCTATACCCTCTCTCCTTTGATCCACTCCACCAGATACTCTATTTCTCTATTGACTAGCACTCCTGGTGGTTGGTAATTTGTTGTTACCTATGATAGAAAGGGGTTCTCTGCTGTAGGCTATAGTAATGAGGTGTGAAAGGTATTATAAATACCTTTAACATCTAGCTGATAGATGTGTAATCCTAGCTTCTCTATGACTATATATTTAATGTGCTGATAGTTGAGCTTCTTTGATAGCCTCTTGGTGTGTATGTTCTGAAGGTCTAACTATACTTTATCACTAATCTGATACTTATAGGCTGCGTTATGGTGCTGGTTTATTGTATTCTTTATCTTCTATTGAGTAGCAGCTAACTCTATTTATGTAAGGTCTAATATACTAGCCAGCTTGTCAATAATTTCTTTGGCTATTTATTATTTGTTCTAGTGTGCTATAGGTTCATACTCAGCGTCTTGAAGGTTAATGACTTCTAAATTATAACTATGATTGAGGAAGAAGGGACTTATTCCAGTGGCTAATACAATTTGGTTGTTGATAGCTAGCTTTATGGCGGGGAGAAGGTTCTTCTAATTAGTCTGGAAATAATTATAATGCTTGTGTAGATAGTCTTTGATAACTGTGTTTATCTATTCAGTTTGCCCATCAGTTTGGGGGTAGAAGGCTGTTGATAGGCGCCTTTCTATTTTCATGCTTTAGTATATGTATTCTTATATCTTACTAATGAACTGTATGCTGCAGTCTGATACTATACTATATAGGAATCTATGTTGGGAGATGAAGTATTTGATAAACTTCCTCGCTACTGTTTCTGTAAGCAGGTCTTTTAGTGGAATCAGGATCACACCTTTGGTGAGACGGTTAACAATGATTATAAGATTCTTGTAGCCATTCACTGAGGGAAGACTGTTAATAAAGTCTATGCTAATATTTCTCTACTTGTAGCTTAGTATTAGAAGCGGCTTAAGAAGTCTTTGCCACTGGTTTTACTATATTGTATTGGCTCTGCAATTATCATAATTCTGTATAAACTGTTGGACGTTATTACTAAATCGAGGCTAGAAGTAAGATCTGCCTACTATTACATTGGTCCTATTATGGCTAGGATGTCCAGAGAGCATAGAGTTATGGCTGGTTTATATGATATATGTTTGAAGTAGCTTATACTCTAGCACCTAGAGGCGTCCCTTATGGTGTAATTATCCCTTGGTGTTAACCTTATAATCTGTTATAGTAACCTTCAAACCTAGTTTTTAGGAGAACCTCCGCAATCCTGCTGTGATGGCGTCCTTAATATATTGGTATGATTTGTCTTGTTACTCTGCTTTAGTCTATAGTTCTTTCAAAGTGGCTTCAGGTATGGGGATGGTTTTGGGAATAACCTTATGGGTTAGCTGGATGGTAGTGGTATGAATTCCCTGGGGGAATAAGATTTGGTCCTAGTAGGCTAGTCAGTTATTATTATAACTGTTTAGTATATCCTGTGGTTGTTGGGATAGGGTATTAGGTTACTGAGCCTGGGCTCTAGGTTGGTAGATGATATTATAATTAAATTGGGAGAGCATATTCTGCTACCTTATTTGCTATTCAGTCAATCTACATATCATTATAAAGTATTCAAGATTCTTATAGTCTATGATAACTGTGAAGGGGCTGCCAAGTATAAGAAGCTCTACTTCCCACTACTTGAGATAGTTAATCATAGCAAGCAGTTCTTTATTATATATCTTATAGTTGTATTTGGCAGGAGACAGTTTACAGGAGTAATATGTATAGGTGTGGAGTTGTCTGTCATTATTATATTATAAAAGGGTGCCACTGTTAGCATATCTAGAGGAATCAGTTTCAACTATCGTCTCACGATCTGGGTTGAAGGGGATAAGAGCTGGCTTTGTTATGAAAAGCTCCTTGAGGGTGAGGAAGGCCTGATTGGCAGTATTATTCTATATGAAGGTTTAGTCCTTCTGTATGAGGTCTGTAAGGGGGTGTATGATTTTGGAATATGCCTGTATAAACTGTTGATAGAAATTAGTAAACCCTAAGAATTGTTGAACCTCTTTGACCATAGTTGGTGCCTGCCATTCCTATATGGCTTTGATTTTGTTGGGGTCTATGCATATTCCTTTACTGGTAGTAATAATAAAGCCTAGATATTTGGTTGAGCGCACTTTGAATTCAGATTTATTAATATTAATCTGGAGGCCTGTGTTGTGTAGCTGTTGCAGGACCTGGTGGATATGTTGTTGATGCTCCTTGAGAGTATTGTTGGTGAAGATGAGTATATTGTTGATATAGGTGGATATAAAGTTATCTAAGAAGTCTTGTAGGGTC
Organism: Talaromyces liani; assembly: GCA_022814505.1. Lineage (NCBI taxonomy): Eukaryota > Fungi > Ascomycota > Eurotiomycetes > Eurotiales > Trichocomaceae > Talaromyces > Talaromyces liani. The sequence continues at coordinate 122,331 of JAKLNL010000051.1, forward strand.
TAGTTGATATATTATTAGAATGTACTTGGTGCATTAGCAAGGCTGAAAGGGGTGATAAGCTATTTGAATAATTTAAATCTTGTGTGGAAGGCTATTATCTATTTATCTCCTTTAGCTATTTAGATTTTGTGGAATGCTATAGGGATATTAAACTTGGTAAACCACTTTGCCTTTGATATTCTCTATAGGGTCTTATGAATTAGGGGAAGGAGATATTGGTTTTTCTTGGTAATAGTATTAAGAGCTCTATAATTAACATAGAAATGTAATCTGCTCTTAGGTTTCTTAATGAATAGTACTGGGGCTATAGTGGGCAATTTGCTTACTTGTATAAAGCCTTTAGATAGTAGGTTATATAGGGTTTTGTATAGGACAAGAAGCTCTTCTTAAGATATATTGTATAATAGTCCCTAGGGCACTTCTGGCTTCCTGCCCTTCTTATCTTACTCTATTAGTTTAATTAAATGGTCTACTCTAGGATAGTATTTTGGAAGCTTATCAGCTTTAATAGGATTAAATATGTCTTTGTAATCTCTTAAATAGCTAGGTAACTTAGTTTGGGGATTGGTCTTTGTCTTAGGCCTAAGAGCTTTATTAATATTAGCTATACTAATGGTAAAAATCTCTAATTTAGGGTTTGGTTTCTTTTTCTGTTGGTGTTATAATATAGTTAATATAGCAGTACTTATCTTAAATATCTTGTTGGTGTGTATTGTGGCTTATTTTATATTTATGTTATTCACCTGCGTTCCATTGGCAAAGTGTAAGGTATTGTTCTTTGTATTAACAATAGTGCCTTCTTTTCGCAGCTATTGGATTCCTAATATTATATTATAGTTTAAGTTCGGTACTATATAAAAGTAGATTATTATATATCAATGTCTTCTAATATCTATAGAGGCAACAGCAATCTTATTGGTCATCTGTTCAGCTACTCTATTATAGCCTCTCAGGGGTATAGGGGTTATCGCGTGTTGAGTGAGGTTATTCGTATAAGCAAAAGATTTCTTGATTAGGCCATATATAAAGTAACTATTATTAACTAATGTCCTAGTAAAAATAGTGTTATCTAATAGTACGTCTATCTCAAAGGCCTCATGGCTCACTTTTTCTAGTTCTTTTTAGAATTTCCTCAGTTGGTCTTGCTCCTGGGGATGACTTTTTCTAGGAGCTATTCTTTTTCTGATTTGGGTTCCTCTTTAGTGGTGGGTTTATGGAATTGGACTGTAGGTAGTGCAGTAGTGGTAAGGGTGGTATTATTAACTTAGTGGCTTCAGTAGTCTAAGCTAGAGGTTTGATGGGGTTGCTGTAATAAGTAAGGTCATTATAGTTCAAAGTAATTATAAGATAAGTGGTTCAGCTTGCTATAGTTATAGCAAAAGAAGAGTATAGTAGTCCAAGTTATATTAATAACAGCATTTAAGGTGTCCATAGCATCAGAATATAAGACTAGAGCTAGCGCGGTAGGAGAAGGGTTCAGTTAGGGGAAGAAGGGGCAATTTGCACATTAACAGCATAGGGAGTCAATTCAGTTGACTTCTTTAATATTATTTGTGATGTAATATAGATCTTCAATATATTATATATACATTTCTATAGTAGGCCTGCTGATTATTCCTCTTTATATCTCCTGATTGATTGCTGGCTTAAGATGTAAAATTTGTACTTAGTCAGACCACGTATGGCCTCTAGATAGAAGAAGCAGCTATTCAAATTTAGTAATAAAGTTATAGAATGGCCTTCTACCCTGTTAGAGATTGCTGAGCTGGTTGTTTAACTTCTCTATAAAATATTAATCTTCAAAGAGCATGTGAATATGTTGAAAGAAGGAATCCAGTGTTTTAAAGGTAACACTTTCCTTTACTAAAGCAGAGCTATTAATGCTATACTAAAAGTAGATTTAATCTCTAGCTACCCCAGAGAAGTAGCTATATGTGTAGAATAATTGGGTAAAGGTGTTACCAATTGTGGCTTTGTTAATAACAAGCTTGGTCTCTAATCCAAGGATAAAGGGCATGAATTTAGTAGGATTTTTATGGGTATACTTATCCACATGTCTGAGTGCGTGCTAGGGCTTTGATGGAGGTGGTATGGGCTCTTGAGTTAAGGCAGTTAGTTTAGGTATAGTTTGAGGAGAGAGAGTTGACTGAGCAGGAGTTTGTTCTGGGTTATTAATTTGGTTTTATAGAGTAGTGATCTCCTTTCTTATAGTATTGTTTTTAGCTCTTATATTGGTCACTTTAGTTTGTATGGCTATTATCTAGTGTAGTAACTGCTGCATTAATTCTTCAGAGGCTGTAGTGCCTTGTGGTACCTATTCTTATTATTTGGGGTTTATTGTTATTATTATTCATTTCTTGATTTATAGGTACGATGTTTAGCTTTTTAATATTATGGGCTAGTCCCGCCTTATGCTCAATATAAGGGCATATTTGATTAGAAAGCTAAATATGAGAAAAGAAAGAGAAAGAGAAGTCATAAGTTCTGAGGCATATACAGGTTTATATGGTTAATGGGAAATAGGGGCTTCCGCAGGTGTTGCCTGGCAATGGGGATGGTTCTGACCCCCGAGGGCAGAAGCTGGCGCGTAGCCGTAGGCACGGAGCGTAGGTGTAGGCACCGGGCAGGTGCCGGATCAATAAGGCAGTCAATGAGGCGATATAGTGAGGGCTTCGCCCGAACACCCTTCATGAGGTCAGCTCATAACACTAAGATCTATACTTAAGTATTATTTCTAGGTAGTGGTATCTAAGCTTTACTCTCTTTATTAATCTTACCTACCTTATCTAGTTCTATCTTATTATTTAGTATAGTATCTTGCTCCTTAGTATTACTAATTAGATCTATCTCAATCTTATTTAGCTTTTTATCCTTCTCCTTCTTTGTAGCTTCTATTTCCTTATAGGAGAAGAATTTCTTTAGAAGCTTTGCCTCCCACTCTTCTATATTAAACCTTGAGGTGTAAAAAAATATTATTAGTTCTTTAATTGTCTGCGACTTTATCCTTCCTTGATAATAATAATAAATATCCTATGTAGTATTAAAAAGCTATTTCACTTCTACGCCTATTGTAGGGAAAGAGAATATATCTTATATAAGAGTAGTAATTACTAGAAAATGAGTTTGATACTCTTTCTAGAATATAAGAGGTGTAATATAAATAGTATCTATCAACTAGTTAGTATATTTCTATAAAAGCTTTATATAAACTAACTACTATTAAAGTATTAGGTTATTTTATCAGTTATTATATTTAGCTGTGCTTAACTCTTATCTAATATCTTATTAAGCTTTAAGCTTAGCCGAGCGACTAAGTGAGACCTATCTAAAGACTAGTAGATTATTAAAAGCTACTCTTGATATAGAATAAGAGCCTATTAGAAGGACTTATAATAAATATCCTACTATTTCTAATCTTAATCCTTTATAAGAAAGAATTTAAATTTATTTACTAGTGCTAGTATTATACTGACTGTATAGATATGCCTTAGAATATAATTAGTTTAAAAGTAGTACTTATTAAGCTTTATTTGATTAGCCTCTAGTATATAAAGCATTTATTACTTCTATAGAGTGCACTTTTATTATAACTACTTCATTAACTGCTTAAGATGCTTGAAGAGTTTATTATAAATCTTAAATATATAATAAGCTATGATATCTTAGTGTTGGTTTAGCTATAATCCGTATCACGAAAGCATAGATTAGGGAGCAAGGGCGGTCCAACTGCCCTATAAGGTGAGTCCGCTTATAAGCACAAATATTCGATTATAAAAGACTGATCCCCAAAACCGTAGGGGCTCGGGGATGGCTAGATAGCTATATATGATGTTGCTGCGTACGCGCTAGGGATAATAGTAACCTTATTCTGTGTATATGTATTACTTCTGTGCATAGGGTGTAGGAGTGTTGTATCATAGTATTGATAATCTAACACTGGCAACTCTCTAGAAGAAAGAAAAATGTATAGTGAATGATATATAATCTGGTGTAGTAAACAGGCGTATAGAGAATGAATAGAAGTATTAGGATATAAGAAAATAGGAAAAGAATGGTATGAATTAGGGTATCTAGCTATACAGCTACTGCTCTAGGGATTCTAATAGTATAGCAAATCTTATAGCCCTAGGTTTAGGACTATATGTTGTGGTTGATCTTTCTACCTAACTGTTGATATTGATATATAGTTTATTTGTATTAATAAGCTCTTGTAAAGTGTGGTATAGTTTGTTCTTTGTTATGGTATCAGCAGGATTGCTATTGCTATTAATCTATTTAATCTCTATAATCTCTTGTTGTTTATATAATTAGTATAGGCACATAAGGTTAATTATAAGACACTTTTCTTGTGTAGTACTAAGCTTGATAAGGTAGTTATATAGGCTTTTTAAATTAGTGTAGATGATGAGAGGTAGTGGGTTAGTAAGATAGAGTAGCTGTATAAGGGTTGATTTGATTATAGCTACAGTATTAAATCTATTAACTAGTGTGTACATTTCAGAGCCAAGTATGCTTTGTGTTACTCTCTTGCACTTTATAGATAACTAATAGAGGATATTTATATTGTCTGCTTTATCTGCTAGTATAATAATATAGCTAAGTTGTAAGGATAGATCCTTATTGTTAGTAAATAATGCATTAATGAAGGTAATAAGATGAAGTGTTTATATGTCTAATTTGACAAATCATAGTCCTTATTTAGGGTTGTTGAGTTGCTATTGTAAACACTTATTAAGAGCCTTGATGTCATCCTTTTAGGGGTCTATTATCTATGCTGTAAAGGAAAGATCGAAAGAAGCTTCAGGTTATGATATTGAAGTAATATATATGTTAAGGGCTCATTGGGTAATGTATTGTTCTTTTAGTGTAGCATCTTTTCATACCTTGCCACGTGAATTCGTAGTATCTGCTGGTTGATCTTGTACAAGCTGAATATGGTTATAGGTGTGTTTCTAGGTAAGGGTAATACCCTGGGCAGTCTCTGTAATGACTGTACTATTAAATTTAAGTGGGTTATTGGTTATTAATATTTCTTAGGGCTTATAGAGGATATTAGTATGTTAAATCTTGTCCTCTTCCTATGCTATAAAGGTGTTGTTGGTAATAATAAAGGTATTATTGGTTTGTATATCTATGATACTAAATCCTTGCTTCAAATCAGAGCAGTGAAGTAGGTATGGGTTATAGGTTGATGTCTCTATATTGAGCTTTTCTATGTGGTGGTTGTGATATATATGAAATTAGTGATTGCCTGCTTCAGGGATTCTATAGAGAGGGTGTATAACTTTGAGAAATGTAGCTCTAGGAAAGTATTCTGTGAGGTCTGGTGTGATTTGTATATAAAAGTTATAGTTGAGCTTTGTAGTTGATTAGATATAGGCCTATATAATGTTGTGAATATAGTATAGTATATTTCCTATAATCATGCCCAGGCAGAGGATGATTTGTTGGCTGGCTTGTTGTATTATTAGTAATTGTGTTAGTATATATTCCTTATCTTTATTATTGTAGGCCTGTATAATAAGGTATGATTTCTTAAAGGCTTTATTAGTGCTGGGGTTCTTTATCTTGTTAATAAATCTTGCTGTGAAGATTCTTGTGTCTAGAGGAATATCCTTTTCTTGAGCATATTTAAATACTCCTTATTCTAATAGTCTATTAACTTCTTTTTGCTGTGAGTCTTTAAATCAGGCTAGTATAGTGGCTGTAAATTAGTGGCATGATTTGTCCTCTTACTCTTGTGTAAATTGGCTAAGAAAAATATAGCATGCCTGGTCCTCCCTATATCATATAGGTATATAGTACTCTTGCTAGGGGCACTAACTTATAGTTGTCTTAGGATAGGGCATGTACTGTGGAATAATAACTAATAGTAGAGATAGAATTATAGCTTGAGAATTAACCTTGGGGGAGGCTTCTAGAGCCTCTTAGATGCTTTTCCTAGGGTTAGACTGGGTAACTTCCTCTTTACTAGGGGTAGGGTCATCTAGTTGTGCTTTAGGTTCAATATAGTATAGTTTGATAGCAGTTGACTAGAATGTGGTTAATCCACTTAAAAGTTTAATAGTATATGTCTTATTATTAGTTGCTAGTAATTTATATAGTCTAGTCTATTTTCTTGTATATCTAGTATTTCCTTCTCTTTATATGAGTATGTTCAAGTTAAGGGGAAGATAGTATACAGTAGTTAACAAGGGTTTGTTTTATATATTAATAGTGTTAGCAATTTAGTATTAAGTATATATCTTATGTATCTTATTTATAGCTTTTTAACTGCGGTAGCACATTAAGTAATTATAGATATAGGGGAATTATATTTAGTTATTTATAGGTAGGTGCTAAAGATAAGAAGGGTTAGGATAAGGCTATCTAGGCCTATAGTATTATTAATAGCCTTTATAGCTATTTGTAGTGCTACTTTGGCAGAGATATCTAGTAGTTCTTCTTTTATAATTTTGTATGAGTGGCGAAGTATGGTATGGTATTGTTCAATGGTGTTAATTAACTAATGTGCTTCGATAGGTATGGTAGTGATAATTATATCCATTGATGAAGTATCTTGTGAGAATTCTTTGCTGGTAAAGTTCTTGCTAGTGTTAGTAATAATAAAATTAGGGGGGCCAAGGTATGTGTTAATCCACATGATTTGTAATACAGTCTATGTTGCTTTTGCTGATATATTTTCAAGCTAGTGTGTAGCGTTAAAGCGTGTTGCTTTATTAATGATATGGAGTACTGGTTTACCATTAATATATATAATATTGACAATAATTAAATGATTAAAGTTGGCATTGTCTCGTACTGTGAATCTGAAGCGGCTGGGGGACTGGCTATGGATTTGGTAATGGTGGTAGACCTTCTGGATATGTTTTAGTGTTTTGGTATTAATATTGTGGCCTGTACATTTAAGTAGTTTTCAGAGCTTCTCAACTGAGGGGTGTCTAAATCGGTGGTATAGGTGGCGTAGCTTGGTTTCAGTGAGAAAGTATAGTTCAGTGTCAAAGGATTTAGTCAGGTATGATTAGAGTGAGTAGTCCCATATAAGGAATGGATGACTGAAGTGGTGTGTGATAGGTGTGGTAAGGTGTAGTTTGTGGTATATGAGCATGTCCCTAGTATTGTTGAAATATATGCCTAATCTGTCTATGTTTTTGAGAGATAGTAGAAACAGTATTATTGTTTTAATAATATAGAATTGTATAGTGCTAATGGGGGTCTCTACATCAATTGTTCTGATAGAGGTTACTGGGTTACTAGGGCCGAATTGTACCTTTGCTTGGCCTGCTGTAGCTTGGTCTAGTACGGTTCCCTTGATAGTCTTTTAGTAAGCAAGATATTGTATGTAGCTAGTGGTAGAGTACTCTGAAGTGCTAGTGTCAACAAGGATTCCTATAAATGTGTTAGAGGAGTAGCAGCTATTGGTTAGGAATATATATTCTGGTATAACAAGGCCTTTGGCTTGGTTATTGGCTGGTATTATGGTTAGTATATTGGTAGTCATTTTTCTAGGTATTTAGTCCAGTATTTAGTCTAGCGTAGTATTTGGTATTATATCTATAGGCATTTTAGGGCTTAGTTTAATGCTTTTTTATATATTGAATATTGACTTAAGGTAGTATGTGGCAGATTAATTAGCAAGATTATTAGTGATTAAGTGAGAGAACTTTTTATGCTCTAGGCTAGTTGTGGTAAACCAGCTAATAGCCTATATTAATCCTTTATTCTTATAGTCTTATATTTTGTAGCTGCTAGGTGTATCTACACCTATAAGGAATGCTTTAAACTCTCTGTTATTAGTTGTATCATCTTAATTTATAGTTATTAAGGGTTGTCCTTCTCTGTTAGTAAAGTAGGCCTTTATATAGTTAAGGTATGGTTAGAAAGCTTTTTCTTGTTCCTCTATAGTATGGTTTGTTAACTAGTATCCAACCTTCTTATAAACCCTGCATATCTTGGCTGTGGGCTTCCACGAGTTACAGTGACTGCGGTTGTTATGTTGTTGTTGGGTATGGTGTAGTGAGCGGCCTTAATATAGTGAGCGTGACTGTTGATAGTGATAGTGCTAGTCTGTATAATATGCCTCAGTAGGGTGTTGTGCTGTGGCTTGTCTTGTGTCTTTATACTGGTTAACACTTGACTATAGGTTCTCAATAAGACTAGTGATAGTTAGTGAGGGTTTTCCTGTTGTAGTATGGCATACTAGGACAAGATATGTAGCTGATATTAACTTTGTGTGATATGTAACATCATTTTGAACTTGTGGGCGAAGCTTGTTATAGAGCTAGCATAGTTCTTATAATATAAGCTCTAGGCATTCAGGGATTGATTTCTCCAGGTTCTTGCTTATAATATATGGTAATATTGTTATATCCTATTGCTCTTATATATGCTGTAGGTGCTCTTTATTCTTATAGTTATTCTTAATGGCTGTTATCGGGTCGGTTCATAGCTCGGTCTATTGCTTGATATTGTCGAAGTAGAATTGTAGTGTGTTACCTTTGAGCATAACCTAGAAAACTTGTTTTATTGCTTTAGTAGTATATATACTGGTGCTTCAGCACATCTCTATAAAGATTTAGTAGCATATATCAAAGGTGTCCTCACTTCCTCTGTACTTAATTTCCTCGTTGTAAGCTTTCTGTAGGTGGCCAACGCTGGCGCCAATCGGAGGTCTGTTTTGTCCCGTGTACGATATCTCAACGTCCTGTCGTCCGGGGGTTGTTGGGGCTATGGTAGGTCTGTATGTCATAGTTATGCCAGGGGTTGTCGGGTTAAAGAGTCGCTGTGTGAGGGGTTGCCTCAGTATTGCCTCTTGTGGTCGTAGTTGCTGCGATCTTTGTCTTGTTATTGGTCCCGGTGGTATGGCTATAGGTGGTGAAGGCGTTTCTAGTTGTTCGAAGTGGGTGCCTTGTTGTACTGCTTCAGGATTCATACTTTGGAGTTTACGGACTGTAGCTCCATATACAAGGTCGATATTTGGTGACTTGAATGTCCCTTGGTGTTGTACATGATATATAACTTTGCTCTTAGTCCATTCACGTTGTTTGGCTTTGGCGAGTATAGTAGTAAGGGCCTTTGCCAGGGATTATCTGAATGCTGTAAATACACTATTTATTCGCAGTATATTGTATATCTTGTAAAGGGGGTTTCTTAATATAGTATTGAAGATAACTTCAGTCCATCCTATAAAGTCATCCTTGAATGTATCCTAGAGTTCAAAATCGTACTGGTGTTTGTAGTTCTTGGTACAGCTTTAAACACATTGATTAAGGATAGCAATATCCTTGATATTGCCATTAGTATCAGTCAGTTCAAAGGCTTTAGAATAGTCCTCCTGGGGCTAAGCCGTAGCTAAGGCTCTTGGAGGCATGTTATCAATATTCCAGCGCGTGATTCGGAGTGATGGGGATAGGGTGCGAATTGAAGCTAAGTAAATGGCTCAATCCAGAGATAGTAGGGAAGTAAATAGGACTCTGATCTGTGGGCCTCACTGATTAGTGTTAGTTTAGCTATAATCTATATTATAAAAGCATAGATTAAGGAGCAAGGGCGGTCCAACTACCCTATAAGGTGAGTCTGCTTATAAGCACAAATATTCGATTATAAAAGACTGATCCCCAAAACCGTAGGGGCTCGGGGATGGCTAGATAGCTATATACGACGTTGCTGCGTACGCGCTAGGGATAATAGTAACCCCGTTCCGTGCGTACGCGTTGCTTCTGTGCACGGGGTGCAGGAGCGTCGTATCGTGGCATTGATAATCCGACACTTAGGTTCTTAATAGCTAAATTATATAGTTAAAGAATAGCTTAGTAATATAAAGAAGATAATCAACTTAATACTACTTCTTATCTTGAAGTAATATCTCTTTATAGTTATACTTTACATAAAATAGTGCAAAGATACTATATAGATACTTTGCTTAATAAAGTATTAGAAAAGTTGAATTCTATTAAGTTCTTATATCTTAGATAGGTACTAGTTTTATGCTTGATATCTAGAGATTATAGAATATCTCTTGGTGCTAAGGACTGGCGTTTATATAGATTATAAGATACTAGACCTTATTTAAAGTATAAAATATCTCTCTTCTTTGATGTTATATGTTTGCTTAGGCTAATCCTAACTGCTTTTCTATCTATTTTGTTATTATAGAGTTATTTGATGGAATAGCCTTAATATAATTAAGCAGCTAGTTAAGACTTAGCTGAATAATATAAGCAAGGTATAGAATCTAGGTAATAATAATATTATCTAGTAAAGCTTATTAGAGAGAATCTAATATAGTCTTATTATTAGATGCATTATCTATTGTTAATCTAAAGACTTATAATTCAAGATTATGCTCTATAAGAGTTTAAAGAATAATACTACTTAGATTTATACTAGTATATGGCCTATAAAAAGGCTTAAATCTAAGTAGTACCTTATAATAGATCTAATCAGTATTAATAAAGTAGCTAGTAATTATTATAAATATCTATAAGAATAGAGACATCCAGTAATTTAATATAATTAAGATCTTTGAGCTAGTAGGTAGTGTTTAAAGAATATACTCTTACTAGTCTTAAATAAGGCTCTTTAATTAGTAGCAGATTATATTAGTAGAAGGAATTATTAGTAGTAATAGAGTAGAGTGAGCCTAAGAAATAAGTTATTAAAATATTAAATGCTTAATAAGATGAAATGGGAGCTAGTTAAGTATAAGAAACTATAAGATATCTTCTTTCTAAGCTTTTTATAAGAAAGATACTATAGTAGAAGATTCTCCTTAAGATAAATTAAATTAGTAAAATAGATCTAGCTAGAAGTAAGCTTTAGTAGAAAGGCTATAAAGATATAAAGATATATACTATTCTTAAAAAATCTAGTTATCTCTACTCTCTTCTCTTGCTTACTTTTTTGGTATGGAAAGCTCACAATGACGAGGATGAATGCTGGTGTATTAAGATGATGACGAGGGAAGCATCTTGTCCAGACTCGTCATACTATCTAGATCTAGCTAAGCAGTGAGACAACAGGAAGACTAACCACTTCTAGTAATAGAGTGGTAGAATATGTGCTCAGCACACAATAGGTCCTCCCCTAACAAAAAAGGCGCTATCCACGGTGCCAAGCCCAAAAGGGACGTGTAAGGGCTATGATAGTAATATAATAAAGTAGAGAATATGCACCAGTAAGTAAAACTATAATATAATAAATGTAAGCTAAGCTTTCCATAGCAAATTCTGAAAGAAAAATAATAACCTGAGGTGCTTAAGTGGAGATACTGTGCTAAGGCTGTTGGGAGAAGGCAGATAAGACTAGTTACTAAAAAATTCTAGCAGACAAAAACATTGAAGATACTAGTCTCCTAAAACTATCTCTAGAGACTGTTGCTAGATGGTAATAATAGTAATATCAAGTGAACTCAATCATCCTAACAAGTATTGTAGCTGAGTCTATTGGGGACTACTACCACTACCTAAAAGAGGCTAAAAATGCTAGTATAATTAAGAAAACTAAGACCTATGAAAGAATAAAACATCTAATATATGGTGTAAATACTGTAGATAATAATATAAAATAACAGTAATGAAATAAGGTATCAGTCTAGTCAATATGGAAAGCTTATAAATACTAATAACTACAATAAGAGTCTGTATCTATACCCATCCTAAGAGTTATTACTAGTCAAGCGATACATTACAGGTATAAGAGATGGTATTAGAATAGTTCAGCAAGGAGAGTTGGTAATAAATAGAGATAGTACAACTAGTCAAAAAACAATAGTTAGTAATTATAGTAGCTTAGAAATAACTAGGTTGCAAGCTAGTTTCGTATCAAGCTTATGAAGTGTCTTGAAATTAGTGAATAAACATTATCAGCATGGCATGCGCTAACAAAAATCATAGATTATATCTTTGCACTCAAATTCCTTATAGATTTCAAGATCAAAAACAACATTGACACAGTCTTAATAACCATCAACCAGTTCATTATACACTAGCTAATACTAGCACTCTATAAAATAGTTACAAGTGCCTTCAATAATAAGCTTACATTTCATAGGAATAGTTGGAGCTAAAGTATTAGACTTCCTATCAAGCCAAGCCAGATAAACCTAAGCCTATTTCTTCAGTTTTATAATAGTGATATTGAAACAGCTTTTACCAAGATCCCTACAGGCATCTGCTGCGAGCTATATACATTTCTTATACTTCCATTTTAGCTTTTACTCCTTCTAGGATAAGTCTTCTAGAGGATTCTTACTAAGCCTAGTACCTTTGCTGTTAAAAAGATCTAAGTTATAATAAATCACAGTAGGCTTATGTTTCTTATAGGCTCCCACTTTAAGAAATAGCTCAGGAAAAGGAGTATCATCATTATTAATATGTGCTACTTAAGCCTTAACCTCTATAGTTACTGCCTGATTTTTTTATATATAGATCTACTTATAGCTAGCCTTGTATCATCTTTCAAAGTAAGTATAGTTAGAGATGTTAAGCTCTGCAATAAATATACTAATTTTAATCTAGGAGAGAATTATTCTATTAGTAGTTAAAGTATATAGTGTTTAGGTGATGAAACAAGTGAACAAAAGCTAATGTAACTAATTATAAATTAATAAGTATAAGGTAAGATAATGTAAAGTGAGTAAAATAAGATAAAATAAGGTTATAGAGAATACCAGTCGGCTAAGTGAGTAGAAAAAGAGGGTTAATCCATTAAAGGAGTCCTTAGATAAAGAGTGATAGTTGTCAAGGGGAGGCGAAGAAGTAAGAGAAGGTTAGAGATAAATATAGAGGAGTATTGAGATAGAGGGTAAAAAGGAGTAAGAGTTAATGAGAGCTTACAGAAGCCAGTGAAAACTCACTTCTGTAATACTTAGGCAAAAGGAGAACATAAAACAAAACAGTAAAATAAGGGATATAGCTAGTTAATTAGTCAAACAAGATAGTCAAGAAGTAGAGATAAGAGTAATTATTATTATAAATAAAGAAATCCATTTCATCAAGCTAGAAAAAACTAGATTCAGAGTTATGATCACCAGTAGCTAATAAAACACGCAGGCTAGGTATTAATATATCCTAAAGTAATATACTATAAGTTTAAATATCTAGCCTCAAGCAACGCAGGAAAAAGAGAATAATTTAATAGCAAAAGTTGATGTATATAAGTAAACGTGAAAGGTCATAAGAGCATCAGCTAGTTGCAGTCGTCTGGGTGTAGAGATATGGACAATAATATGAACAAAATGGGTAGAGATAAAATAAGCAAAGTCTATAGGCATATTAAGACGTGGATTCTTAGATACTTGTCTAGACAATAAAGAAACATAAGCGAAATTGAAAGCGCAGTACGCGGTAGGATTGAGAGCTGGTGGAGTATAGGATCTGATTAAGATTTTCAGCAAGATGATGTAAGCAATATAGCTAAAGCAGTAAGTATGTATGTAATCAATACTGTGCTAAGTACTAATAGAATAGGTTAAAAATAGTGAAGAGTATGGATTCTTTCTAGAGCTATATAAATCACCTTCTTTGGCTAGCCTTATTTCTATTTTACTTTGACTAGTATAAACTGCATATTTTGAGCTTATTCATATGCTATAATAGCCTCAGGCATATTAATATCTAATTCCTTAACCCACATATCTCTGTCTGCATTAAAATCTTTCTATTAAATATAGTATTCTATCATAGGGCGTGAGCTCCGACCACGCCTAGTCACTCTCTTATCCATAATTTTTTCTACCTCCCATCACTCAACACCATCATCATTGAAGGAAATCAGTTTGGTTGGGGGCAGTGGACGTTCAAAGAGGTCAGGGAATAGATATAGTTCCAACATGGCGACTAAAAAAATATTATTAATGTCTTATTCCTTAAGAATCTCTAGTCAATAAGCTAGATATCTAACACACTAGATGATCTTATGGGGACCAGAGAATTGCTATTATAATTTTAGGCTGAGCTTCTTCTACTCACCCTTCTATAAGTCAGTGGGAATCTTATAACCTTGACCTAAATAAATCAGAACCATGTCACCAGGCATGTAGACTTTCTAAGTGTGAGATTTATCATATGCGCGCTTTATATCCATAGCAGCTAAACAAAGCAATTCATGAGTATTAATTTGAGATAAAAAATCTTATAGCAGGCAGTATGGATTGATAAGTGTGGCTATATTATTAACCTTTATGCTATAAATAATTTTGTAAGCTAATTTTCTGCTAGGAGTTAAAGGAGTAGAGTTTATAATATGCTACAGAAAGGGCAAAATTATAGGCTACTGTTTAGGGTTGTCTAGAGTACTAATAAGATAATAAAGATAGATCTCAGTAGATTGGTTTGTCTGTTCTAATTGGCTATCTATCTAAGGATAGTAGGACGAGGAGAAAAGTAGTTTTATATTAAGCCTACTGAAAATCATTTTCTAGATTATAGAGAGGAACTTCCTATCATGATCTAAAATAATTCTATATAGAATTCCCTAATTAGCTGTAAGCAGTCCATTAATAAGGGCGTTCCCCCATTCCTCTGCTGATTAGGTAACTTTCTCTAGTATAAATATTTTATATTTTAAGAACTTATAGGTAATGGATATAACTGCATTAAAACCAACAATAGACACTAGAAGACAGAGGATGAAGTCAATTATTATAGTATAAAATAAAATATCTAGGGAGAGGATTAGTTAAGCATTACTAAATTACTAATATTAATAAGTTTTATTTTTAAGACAGTCCAGACAGTGATGGATATATTCCTTAATATATTTTATACAATTCCAAATTAAGACATTGTCTAGGTGAGATAAAAGCTTCTTATATCCGCTATAGCCTATAACATTATAGGCTATTTTAAGGACATCCTTTACTAAGAGGTCTAAAATATATAAGCACTCTTTAGGGTCAAACTTCAATCTATCTATGGAGTAAAGGAGATTATTTCATAGCACGTAGAGTAAAGGATCAGCTTTCTCCGACTCGCCTAGAAGATCATTATTCTGGAGTTGCTTAATAATTCTAGACAGAATAGGGTCAGTTGAATATCCCTTTTTTAGTTTATCCTTATATTCTAGTATAATATTAATATAAGTCGCAGAATAGACTAGATAAGGGTTGATATCAGGGAAATCTAGATTCCTAGTATCATTGTAAAAAACATCCACTAAGTCTAGAGTATCAAGATCTTTAGTATATGGTTTAATATTCTCTAAATCTAGCTAAGACAATGTGTCTGTTATAACATTCTGCTTATCTAGCTTATAGATAAGACTAATGTTGAAATGCTAAATAAATTGAGAAGCATTAACCAGTCTTAAATTCAACTTCTTAACTAAGGTTGTATTAAGTATTATTTACTATATAATTGTGATAGTGGCTAAATGATTAGTGTAGATAATCACTAGTTTTTTTATACTCTTAATAATATAGCAAAGCTTCTTTAAGACTCAAACAAGACAAGTGACTTCTAATTTAGTAGGCTAATAGCGTTTCTCAGCATTAGATGTTTATTGACTGAGGAAAAGGATTAGTTAGATATTATTACGACTGGCCAAGCTTTTTGGTAGCTTAATAAGTTTCATTAAGCCTAGTCCAGCTGCCTAATCTTTATTTATATTGTTCTTTAAATGATAAGTAAATATACTAAAACCGTTTTTGCAAGCATTAAGATTAATATAGATCTGCTGGTCGGGACTTAAATAATATAGAAAAGAAAGGTCCTTAAAGTGTAGATAAATAGTTGTAAAAGCTATAAGCTCATCCAGACTAGGGTTAATAATAGTAGTCTTACAGATAAAAGTTTTATATAAGTTTTCTACTACTGGAGCTAGCTTAAGCAATAAGATCTTTTAGTCTTCTAGAAGGCTAATAACTTTTATAAAGTTTAGAATAGTAGATCTAAAGTAGCTGACTATACTGAGCTAAGTCTCCAAAGCAGAGAGTATTCTAGGAAAAGGTATATTAACTATAGCAGCAGCCTTCTCCTTAAGAGTAGATAGATCTAAAGAGCTTATACAATAACTAAGCAACTTTACTAAAGGAAAGCTAACATACGTCTTTGTCAGACTAAGTGAAATATTATAGTCTTTAAGCTTTTTAAGAATATAATCTAAGTGTTCTATATGCTTAGCAAGCATCATAGAGGAGATAATCATATTATTAATATAGATCTGACAGAATTTACGAAACTCTTAAAGAAGGTTATCTATAAAACGTTAAATATAGGCCAGACTATTGCAATAACCTATAGGTGTGATATTATAATACTCTTAACTGTGGTAGCTAACCACATAAATTTAGTAGTGATGGTCCTTCTGGATATACCACTAGAAAAATATTACAATAGCATTAAGGATAGTAATGAATTTATAGCTGTTAAGTTGTGTAATAATTTCTTCTTAGTGAGGCATTAAATAAACATCTTTAACTAAAGCTCTATTACTACTGTGTATATTAATAATAACTTAACCTTTTTAGATAGGGCTATTAAAGCTGTCAACCTACCTCTAGATGATAAAAATAAAAAATCTAGTAGGGGTATATAATATTATATAGCTTATACAACCTTAAGCATGCAACTTATTATAAACCTTATTAATTAATTTTCTATTATATACGCTTACTAAATAAACTTTACTAGACTGATTAACAATCTTCTCTTACTTATCTTTTATAAAAATTAATATCCATTAGTCCTCTGATATATTAGCAAAACCTTTATCATACTAGATATTATATTTCAAGAGTTTATAAGTAAGAATATTAGCAATACTAGAACTATTATTGAAAATAGTAATTCCATTATCTAAAACCTGTTTTTTGTCTATATCCTTATGAGTGATAGAATAATCTATTTGCCTTTCAGTTTTGCCTTTAGCTATAGAGGCCGTAGTTGGGTCTAGTAAGTACACATTTATGTCCTTATACTCAGCAACTAAGCCCAACTAGGTGCCTTTAAAAATCACCTATTTAGATGTTTAATAGTTCTTTACTATAATCCACTTAAAATTCTTATTAACTATATAACTTGTCAGTATGACCTTCTTGTAATTTAGAGTAAAAATGTAATCACAATCAAAATGCAATTCCTTGTTAACTTTGACTGGAATAGCAATAGCTTTATTTGTGGGTACGATAATTCTTTCTTTAGCGAACACAGGCTTCAGTGTTATGTAATATACCTAGTCCTTAGAGCAAATAAACAAAAAAATTCTAGCATTATTATAGGAGTGGATAACAGTATATAGTTTTTTTACTGCAAGCATTAGATCAACTTTATTGTAGCCTAAAGCATCAATACCAAATAGTATATTAGCTTTGAGACCATTGACCATATATACTTCAGTAACCAGACCTATAATAACTATATCTTTATTAAGGACAGCATTGAAGTACACTATAACACAAATAGTTTCCCTTGCTATATATTGATCCACACTAACTCTATAGATTTGTAATAGCTCGTCCAGGACTTTAATTTCAGCGTCTGGGATTTGCCTATGTAAAAACTATCAATCTATAATTATAAGTCCTCCTCTAGTGTCTATACAAATATCTTCGGTGGGGGTATTTGGTGTTAGGGAAGTAGAAGTAATAGTGTAATACTAGGCTTAAAAAAATATTCCATACTTAACAAAATCAAGTGATTTACCTTCAGCTAAAATAATATGTTTGTAAGGGATCATTTTAGGAATTATTATAAAAGCAGGTAAATCTTTAGCTATCTGACTCAGATTTAACTTAGATATTATATACCCTAAGTCCAAGGAGTCAGTGAGCTAAGAGGATTTAGTCTCTACTAGAAGTAAGACCTTAGTAGGACAAAAAGCAAGATAGGCATAAAGTTTATTATTAGATATAAAATCCTTATAGTAATTTATACATATAAAAGTAGGTAAAATATAATACTGGTAACTAAATAGAGTAAAACTATTATAATAACTACTATTATTATTATTATTATCTTCATAGTTATAATTATAGTCATTAGTGTCCTACTTATAGTCATAGCTTTAGACTTGGGCTAGTCTGGACTTATTATAGCAACCTTCTAAATAGCTAGCAGCAAAATCACAAGACTTATTTGCTATAACTTCTTCAAGGTTACTAGGTTCTGTGGCAGGAGAACCAGGATCTTAAGTAGGACTAGATAATTAATATAGGTTAATATGATAGGCAGGTACCTTTTATCTAGATTACTAGCAAGAATCCTATCCAAATTTTGGGCAATTATAGGAAAATTTTAGGCGGCTCAGACTGTTGCCAGAATCCTAGCTATTAGATTAACTATTGCTGGATTAGTAATTTTAAATATTCTAGTTGAATCCTTTATTCTAGGCTAAAGAATTTTCTTGTTAATTATATAGTTTTAGGAATGAATTCTGGACCTGCTGGTATGGGTTGGAAGAGTTATGCTGGTAATTGGTATTGCGGGGATAGTCTAAATAACTATAATTATTATAACTACTTCTACAGCAATGGTTAGAGGGGTAGTTTAAAGAACTACTTATAGCATTATAAGCTTTTTTTAAAGATCCATAAAAGCCTTCAGAGTATAGATCCTCTACCTAAACTATCTATTTCTTCTTAATTACCTGTATCTATTCAGCAACTATAGTATTTTCATCTAGGATATCTATGTCACATTTGAAAACAGGAGCAAGTTTTGTCTAAGCTTAGGACAATTAAGCTAGAATGTCCTTAATACCTACTGCTTAATAAGCTTAAATATATTCCTAAGTGTAAGTCCTTGGGTTCTTGCCTTGGATAATATTGTCCAGACTATAAGATAATGTGGATAATCTAGACCAAGCTGCAGTAAGGCTAGGTCAAAAATGCTTTTTAAGAATTATGAACCATCCCTCTTCCAAGTCTAGATGTTGAAGGGTTGTCTTCTTAAAGTCTATAAGCTCGACTTAATACTAGCGAATTACTTCACCATAAAGTAGGTTCTGAAGATTAGTCTGGATCTTATCCTGACCTTAGATGCTGCTGGCGTTGCGGGTGGAATCTATAAAAAGATTAACATCTCTGAAAACAAGTTAATGGCTAAGATTAATAATAGGGCTATTACTAATACAATCCTTATTTTTTAGGTCTGGGTAGAAAAGTCTGATACTCTTAAATTTCTAGCCCTTATTTGAAGTAGAACTGCTTCTAGCACTATAAGTGTTAGATAGAGGGGTTTATATATCTGAGTTTGAACTATATCTTATCTAGTCGCAATTTAGATTAGCTAGAAAAGCCTGAATTATCTAAATCTGTTGATTTTGTTAGTTTTGCTCTATGACTACCTAAGTTATTTGTCTGTTTATTTTATAGATAGTGGCTAAAATATCATTAATTGATTTGCCAGAGGAGGAAGGTTGAGTTTGAGTTATCCTAGATTAGTTGAATAGTAGTATAGTGGGGAATAGTGACAAGCTAGATTAGGCTTGATTTGTTTATTAACCACCCTTTAGGTCTAATACCAGATCCTTAGGATTAAGGGTGTGGGACTGAGATATCTTGACTAGATGACTAGGCTTTTGTAGAGTAGCTGGTGTTCTGTTATATTAATTATTTTCTATACTACCAAGTGCTAGAGCAGATTGGGACTTTAACCAGGACCTAAGACTAATAACACTAATTAGGTATTTAGGATTAGTAAAACTATTAGGCCTAACTTGAATCTTCCTCTAAGTGAGGAAAAGAGGATCTTTATAAAGCTTCTTAGTGCTAGCTAAAAACTCTCTAACAGCCGCCTAAAAGATTAAGCTATTAATAAACTAATCAGCGGGGACGTGAAATAGTCCGTCTTAATAACTATGGTAGGGAGAAACTTGGGAGTAAGGTTCATAGAAATGGTAGTAACTAGAACTTGTTGACTCAGGTACTGTCTAAGTATGATGATAAGCAACAAAAATATAGTTAAAAGTATCAATAGTTTTGAGGTTGAATTTGTTGTTATAGTTACTATTATATTCCTAAAAAAATGACAACTGCAGCCTGAGAGCAATATATTTATCTTTAATATCCGCAAAAGGAGTTATTTCAAGTGGTAGTAGTTTATGGGATAGAAGGCGGGTCGGGTGTTAGGTTATTGGGAAGGTGCAACTTTGTTCCTTCTATGTCTAGATATATATAGGCAGTGATGCGGGACGCAAGATACGTTTAGAATCAGAAAATAAATTTCAATAAGAGGAATTGATGTTATTCCAAATTATTACTGAAAAAAAATTTTTAACAATATATCATAAGAGATGCGGAGATTATATATATATTAAAAAAACATGCGGGGAAAATGTAGTGTAGGGGTAGGAGGAAGATCAGGATCTCTAGCTAAGCAGCTTTCGAGATAATAAAGCTTATATGCTTTTCTACAATGAATTGCACAACAAGAAAGGATTAAGGCTTTTTAAAACTTGTCAAAAAGCGTCACAAGAGGATATGACTAGATCATCACGCTATAATATGCTACTATTTGGTATAGAAAGCTCACAATAATAAGGATGAATACTAGTGTATTAAGATGATGACAAGGGAAGCATCTCGTCCAGACTCGTCATACTATCTAGATCTAGCTAAGCGGTGAGACAACGGGAAGACTAACCACTTCTAGTAATAGAGTGGCAGAATACGTGCTCAGCGCACAACATTTTTAGACACCTAGCTATTTTTAGGTGCTTCTACATTATTAATATACTATAATATTATGTCTTACCCTTTGTCTTTAAGTTAACTGTATAGAGGTACTTAAGAATAGCTCTATAGTATTGATATATAACCTTTAGTGTACTATCTATACTATAAGTAATCTAGTAATAATAGCTCTAAATCTCTATATATCATATTAAATCCTAGTTAATTTTACTCTTTCTTCTAAAATCAGTCTAAAGCCACTAGTCTACCTAGTTATTATACACTATTCTATTATAAAGAAGAAAGACCTTCCTTTGGTTAGGTCTAACGCGTGTAAAGTAAGAGGGAATTGCTTGAGGAGTATTTAGTTATAGAAAGTCTTAGTCTAAGATATTAAGTGTATATTAACTAGTAGATAGAGTAGTAAGATGGTTTGATAATATTAGATAGCTAAAATTATCTATCTTACTATTATAAAAGGAGGATGTGAAGTTAGAGTACTAACTTTATAATATAATTAATTAACCCAGTAGATTAGAAAGAAGGTAAGAAGATAACTATCTATAAAGTAATAATATTAGGAATATTAGAGAGTCAATTGACAGTTTAACTATTAAAGTTAAGAGTAAGAAAAGTAAATATAATATAAGAAGATATTATATAGATCTAATTAGATTTAATTTAATTATAAGACTTGCCTATCTTTAGGTCTAACCTAGAAAACCCAGTAATAACCTAAAGAACCTATTTAAAACCTAAAGAACCTAGTAATAACCTGGTTAAAGCTTAAAGAACCTAGCTATAACCTAGTTAAAATCTAAAGAATCTAGAAAAATCTTAATTCCTAATCTAATATCACTTTTAGATCCTTAAAAATTTTAATGTATGTTGCAGGAAAGAGTTTATAGAGGTAATCTTTAATAAGGTAATTATTAAAGTAATCACTTATACTGTTAGGTAGTAAGAAATAAAGTGATTAATAAAGTAATTAAAATATTACTAGGTAGTGAGAGCTTAATAAGGTGATTAATAAAGTAATTATGAGGGCTTTGTCTGTATAATAATAACCTAATCCCACTATGTCCAGCTAGGGACGTCTGGGTCTACCTATCGTATTCTATGAGGGGAAAACCG